>QANT01003254.1:0-15635 GCA_003254885.1 Purshia tridentata | reverse complement strand
TGTAAACTCTCCCTTCATCTCTCACTAAGGACGGATCTAAGGGCTTTAACTTGGGGGGTCAAGATTAGAGCACTTTCCAGTTTGATGCCGTGAAGTGACAGCAAAATTTTCTAAAAACCACTACTGGCTTGAAAAATTTTTAGTCATTATTTATATTATTTTTAAGTATTTTATTTCTTATTTCTAGTATTTGGTTAAATTAGATTGTTGTTAGATTTTCATTTTTATTTCATAAGTTAATTAGATTTTTATTTTAGTAAGTTTAAATTTTTTGTGTCTAGATTTAATTTTGTGTTTATTTATTTTAAGCTTATAAGAATAAGAGAGTCAAAATAAATAAAATACAAGAGAAGACCCAGCCCTTGAACTCAAAGCCTCCTCCCAATCAGCTTAGCTCCATAAGCAGCCCAAAGTCAAATTAGTACAGCGCCCACAGTTTCCTCAAAACTTTTTCCTGAAAATAAACCCATCGCTTCTTTCTGAGGCTAAACTAAACAAAACAAAAACGCAGAACAGAGGTGGTGTTCTTCAGCCTTTAGGTTTGTCAAGGCTTGGCAGGTCATAGTCGCTGGACTTGGAGGATCACTACGTTGAGAAAGGGGTTTCATTAGGAAGGGATCGCCGGCATTGGGGGGTCGCCTAACCCCCCACTTCTACACATGGATCCGTCCCTGTCTCTCACCATCTCTTTTTCGTCTCTCTTAAGCAAATCTTGTTTTCCTTATGCACTTACACTTGAGAAAATATTCAAGTTAGCAAATCAAGAATGTAAGAGAGTGAGGGAGAGAAATGAGGTGGAGAGCCGCCGGCCTAGGGGGAGGAGAAAAGGGTGGGGGCGGGGGTTGGACTGCTGCTAGTGAGGATGAGGACAATGGGACTTTTGGCTACTTTTTTTTATTTATATTTTTTAATAATTTAGGAAAAATCTGAATAAATCTTAAAATATTAAATAAATATAAGGTGTTTTTATTAACTAATATGTCCTTTTTAATTAATTTGTATTAAGATAAAATATGAGATTATATTTTAATTAAAATGTTGGAGCTATTAATAAATTAATTGGAGCTAAATAACAATCATTCTTAAGAAATTTAGTAAATAATTGATTGCATATTTAAAAAATATTAACGAAATACATGGTTTCATTTTATTGGCTTACATTATTTTTCAGAACAAAAAAGTCCTCAAATTTAAAAACTCAAATATTTTTATTAATTTTATATTTTATAAATATAAATTTATGATTTATTTATATTATAATACATGAATTTAATACAACATCTAAAAGTATTATACTTATATACAATAATTCATGCATTATATTAGAACGGACGCAAAAGGAGTGGAACTTGTAAAAATTTCCAGCCCAGCCAGACCCTTGGTACGTAACAACAATTATGGCCAAATTTAATTTCAGGCGCGCCACCGCGCCCCACCTCACTCTGGCGGTGGCCCACAAGAACCAGTACGATCAAATACTTTATGGTCATCACCGTCAAGAAATAAAGTTGGCACCAAACACCAAAGCACATCATCCATTTCCATCATGCATACATTGCTCAATTCTGCAAAGCTAAGCTAAGCTAAGCTAGCTGTCCAGCCTCTTCACTTGTACAGTAGATCTCACACACACAGCCAGCCAATGAGCCAAAGATTTCCAAACAGGGTTTTTGCTTTTGTTTTTTATTTTTATCATTTTCATCTGTTTGTTTTCCATGATTATATACATGTCCATGCTCACTGTCCTTATTCAAACCCTCTTTTCCATAAAAGATATACACACACTTATTATGATGGTATTGATGTGAACCTCTGTTTTGGCTTTTGCATATTTCCTTTCATTTCATGTCAATTTAGGTCTTCTCTCATCTGCTTGTCAACAACCAAATATAAAAGAAAGAATAGAATCATAGATATTATTCATTCAGATAGGACCCATCTCTCTCTCTCCCTCCCCCCTTAGTGCTTTCAAATAATCAATCACATGAATGGTCAATGTGATATGGGAATCATTCATACTACAATATTTATGAATTATCATCTTCTGCTTGCTCTTTAGGTATAATGTCTCATGGCTAGTGACCCTAGGATCCAGTCCCATCGTACCTAAAACTTGAAATGAGGGTACTCCGCTGGCCTACTTATATAGTGTTTGATTTATCAGAAAGCAAAAGGTTCTTTGTTGGTTTATGCATTTCTTACAATCTGTTGATTTCAGAATATTATCACAAAATATGTTTAAGTAACACTTCAATAGTTATTATGATTATATTTTTATAAATTTATTACTAATAAGTTAAATTATAAAATTACAATATGGAATAAACTTTAAAAAGTCATTTATATCATGTATACTTAAAGTATTGGAGTTCGCATGTCATCAACTACTTCAAAATTCTTATTTTTTCAATTGTATGCATTTAATATATAATTTCACTATATATTTGTGAAACAAATACATTAATATGTAATTTAGTTACAAAAATAAGTATTATTGCAATTAATTAGTGAAGTCATGTACACTTGTGTTATGAGTCATAACAAACTTTTTCTTAAATCAAGTTGGACGCTATTGAGTTCCTCAAATTCGATTTTACCATTGGAATATATATGTTGTGCTCACATTTGTCTTGACTCTTTTTTATTCATGTAAATCTTTAAATTTGTAAAGAAACAAAGTGTAGGAGATGGCCTAACTTAACACTACAATGCCTGCCTCACTCTTCCATGCAGGGAGACAAGGTTGTGGTGAACAACTGAGAACTGGGAGACAGTGTTTAATTAATAGGTGTAGGTGGCAGTTGTGTTATTACATCCAAATGCTAATTAAAGCAATGAAAAGATGGAGACCCCAACCCCACATCCATCTATATCAATCAACTGATTATTAATTAATAAATACAAAACTCGAGCCTCGAGCATGCTAGATTGCTACCACTATATGCAGCATAGTTGGGTAGGGTTTCAAGGGCTACACGTCGTCAGAGATTGTTCTCTTTGCAATGTTTTTTCATAATTTTAAATTCCCAACAAAAAGTTGCAAAGAAAAATACCATTTTTTCTCTTTTTCTTTTGTCTTTACAAAACACATTTAAGAGGTGAAGATGTTTTAAATTTATACATTATACAAATTAATTGTAATTTAATGATATAGTTAAACTAATATGATAGTGGACACTTCTGCAGGTTTAAAATTTCATTATTACAAATTCTGAAGAGCCAACTTAACCCTAATTAAAAAAAATTGAAGAGAAATTTTTACTACAATGCAAATTAGTTCTCTAACGAATTGCTTCATGAGGAATAATAAAATTTTTGTAATAATTATTAGAAATTTGTTATAGTTTTTAACTTGAATATCATGAATGATTATGAAAATATAATAATCAGATTAATTTATTTAATAATTAGGTTACTGTATTAATCCACAGGAGTGCGTAGTATGAGCAGATGTTGCGCTGGCTATGAATGGAGCAGAGTTTGGCATGGAGACAACACGTACACAATTGTAGGACTGTATTTTAGTTTCATTTGTTATGGACATCTGGAAAGTTATGTTGGTCCTCTTTGTCAGCAAGTGCTCATCAATCTCTTTTCTCTATATTCATTTCATCATATCAAATTAATTATCAATCAATATCACAATTTGATTAAGAACAATGTTTGGCTGCTCAAGTTTGAGAACCTACATTATCTTCAAATTCACTAAAAATCATAATTTGATCATATCAGCTTAAAATTAAAATTATTCAATTTTTAGATCATCTAATAAAGATCATTTCTAGAAAAAATCAACTCAATCGAAAATTGTTTGATTGTATAACTGTTAACAAATAGATATATGGTTTGATTTTTTAACTATGACCTTATATTTATTTGTTAATAATTGTACAATCAAACAATTTCCGATTGAGTTGATTTTTTGTAGAGATGATCTTTATTAGGTAATCTAAAAATTGAACGGTTTCGATTTTAAACCGGCATGGCTGAATTATGACTTTTGGTGGACTTGAGGACAAAGTTGGTCCTCAAGCTTGAGCACCCAAGCATTTTTCTTTTATTAATGCTACCATGTCCCTGAATCAAAATGAAATTAGTTTTCCCCGTTTTGATTCATTTTCAGCCGGTTACATATGTGAGAATCGAATGCTGATTCAAGATTCTTGAAAAATCAAATTTTAGTTGTGGAATAGGTGCGGTGGGTGCGGGTAGCCACTGTTCGTGAGGGCTGTCACTCTTTCGATCATTTTCTTGTTTTAATGGTTCTTATTTTTTAAACTAAAATTATGAACTAAAAAATTAAAAAATTTTTGAACTAAATTAAATTACAAACTGAAACTATAAAGTGATAAATATTTCAAACTGAAACAATGAATTGAAATTATAATTGAAGATTGAAATTGTAGATGAAAATTGAAATTACGAATAAAAATTGAAATGGAAAATAAAAACTAAAACAAGAAATGAAAACTGAAAAACTGTTTATAATTAAAATAAAACAATTAAAATTGTGACTTTATAATTGAAATTGAAATTAAATTTATGATTGTGGGTGAAATAATGTTATTAAGAAATTAAATTTATAATTGTAGATGAATTAATGTTATCTAAAAATTGAATTTGTGAGTTTGAATAATTTTAATTAAATTAAAAGTGAATTAATAATAAGTTATTGAATCTGAATATTTTTAATTAATTTAAAAATTTATCAGTATCTTACAATTAAATGGCTCATTATTAGTTTTGAATCATAAGGTCGAGTGCTTGACTGCTTTCTGCTTGGTTGTTTCATGATGATTTATGAGCAAGTGACTCAACTCTAAATAGTTTGATAATGATTGACATATTTTTTGACTCAAACAAATATCCATATTGCTCTAAAACTTGACGACCGACAAAAAAATTAATCAAATTATATCGAGTCGTCATAATAAAGAAACAATTGATAAAACGAAAATGAGTAACAAGCAATTAATCATCGATTAATTAAAAATTGGGAATGCTAATTAAACTCAATAGCCAACTATAAACTACCATCATCAAATTGTATATTGTATATTGTGTATTGTATGAACTACGAACTAGTTTCTTATATTTGTGCCACGTAGGTCTAAAATGATGTCACTTTCTTGATTTTATCACAGGCTCAGAGGCTGTGCCATCTGATATTCTCCTGTGGCTACTCCCCCTACGACCACGTGGGTCACCCAGCTAGCTAAGCTGAACCCCACAGTCACAGACTTCTTTATTTTGATTGGACTGTCACCAGTCCCAGTGACACCAATACACACAGTCCCAAACCCCTTCTCAGCCCTTGGATCTCAATCCAACGCCTCCAAACATTTGCAGTCTCACCAAGGCATAACTAAGAGTGAGAGTGAGAGTGAAGAACATCAGGCTTTTCCGTACGGATTTTCCAGCTTTCTTATCGGTAATCGGTAACAAACCCTTGTCACCAAGCAAAAGATCTGGAAGTCGACAATCAAAGCTGGCTGGGCCCACTTCAGGAGGCCCAGGCCCATTGTACAGGCCCAAAATGGGGTACAATCCACAGGTGACGTAATCTCCAGTTGCACGTACAGTGTGTGCTCTCTATCCAATAATTTACTGTGCAATCACTGGCTTACACGTAAGGTCATGTGGGTCCACTAGTTGCACATGAGTTGGCGGTTTACTATACATGCTTTGACCATTTGGATTTTGGATGGTGACATTGTATTATATGATTTGGAAAGAGGAATCAAAGGTGTGGACTGTGTAGTGAAGATTAATATCAAATCCTCTTAAATATGAAACAACTAAAACAACAAGAAATTTTAATAAAATTTGGACAATTTCAAAAGTTAAAAGAAATAAAATTTTTGAGTACATTTTCAAAATTTAATTTTATGACGCCAACTCACTTTTATTTTGTTTAAAAAACGTGGACAGTGAAACGTAGTTGAATCTCGACAATTTTATAACTTATCACCAAGTCTCTTCACAAGTCGTTCATTCATATTTTTTTAAATTTCTTAACTTAATATTATTGGTTTCATTTTACAAAAAATTGTTTGATTATTTATGTATTCAAATGGTGTTATATGAAACCCAAATCCCCTCCATCAATATCTCCATTAGAGCTTGAATATCTTTTAAGAAATCCATCCTAGCAAGTTTGCATTTACCAGCATGACATGGTTTAATTTGTTTCTCTTGTTTAGAGATAATTATAAGAAAGTGGAAACTAACTTTTTGTTGGTAAATTTAAAAACAAAAAACTATTGAGGAGTACCACAAATGGTATTTCCGTAATATAGAGTGTTTCCTCGGACCACCACATGTTTCCTTTTTCATCTTTTCCCCGAGAAAAAAAAGAGGTGAAAATTTCGGTTCATGGGACCCTTGAAATTCAATTCGTGAAAACAATTCACGGACACGAATTTTGTTACCGTAAGATTCTTCGCCGTTAAATCCAACGGCTGCAAGCAAATCTCAGCTGAGCTTACGGCCTTACATGAATGAATGAATGAAAGCTAGCTCTTCCAACACCGTGCGTGCTCTCAACGTCAACACTTTTTAAAGGCTTTATTAACGCCAACTATTTTCTTGCTTCCACAATAATTGCCCTCTCAACTCTGAAGCGTGTTGCTCCAAAAACCTTCACCGAACAACACCGGATCCGAGCTCCGAATTGAGATCCGATAAGCAAAGCTTGTTTTCAGAGGTATTAGTGATTAATTATTCAACATGTTTAGATGATCACTGTGTTTAATTAATTTAACTGTGAAGATCTACTTGGATCATTGTTCGAACAAGTACTACACTTGTTAATGGAATCATTATATGCTGTCACTAATTATTCAGTGTTTTAATATTTATTAATAATTAAGCAACCCTTGCTTTCGTGTGTGTGAGCGCGCGCGCGAATTGTAGTGCATATATATAACACAGCACATGTATATGGATAAGGTTGTGAGTTGGGTTTGAGTCCTATAACTGGATCTTGGTTTTTGGGTTGAAGTGAGTGGTGTTGGTGTGTGTGAAGGATAGATGATTAGGGTTACGAGGAGAGAGACGTAGTACTGTATTATATATTTTATGTACAATATATATTTTATGCACAATATATATTGTATGGTGATTGGTGATTGGTGATTGGTGAGTAGTAAAATTTTTTTTACGTGTGGTTTTTCAAGTACTGGAGGCCTTTTCTTTTGCATTTGGGTTGCCGACAGTTTAAAGAGGCAGAAAGAAAAACACTGTTTCTGTGGTAAAGGCAATGAGGTTTGTATATATGCTTTTCTTGTTTTTGTTTTTGTTGTTGTTGTTGTTACTTTTGCTTTCTTGGAAATATTGTTAACAGAATAATAATATTTTTGCAGGAAATTACGTACAATAGTGTAGCTTGGAAATGGTGAGCTCATCAGCGTGATGTGAGTGCACACGACGACAATAATATTTGGAACAATTTTTGAGTGGGTGGTGTGAAGATGAGTGGTTTTGTGCCTGAATCACATATAGCTCAGCAAAGCCGCCGTGACAAGTTGCGAGTTCAGCAAACTTCAAACCCAATATTATCTCATCATCATTTTCATAATTCTCCCAACAATTCGGAAAACCCAGAACTAGTTCAAGTCCGGAATGTGAGGAACACAAATAATTTGCTCTATGATCCAACCGTCTTCTCCTCTTCCCCTTCCTCAGAAATGCTCAATTTTGATCATATTAGATCAATGGCGGTTGGTGAGTCGACTCAGAATAATTTTGGTAATTGGAGAAGTACTACTACTACTCTTCATCATCATCAAGTACCCCAAAGCTTGGATTGGGTCACGACCAATTACCCTAGTGGTGGTCAAGTGGGTAGTGTAAGTAATTTTCAGAACCACAACATTTCTTCATCCTCACCGCATTTAAAGCAGCCTAGTACTAATTACATTAATGGGTATCAAGATCATAGTAATTTGGCCAGCAACCCATCATCTGCTGATCAGATTTCTAGTAGTCATCATCATGTTGTTAGCCAAAAGCAATTAGTGGGAGGAGGAGCAATGCATTCACTTAATTACCTTAATACCCTCCAAGATCATCAGCTAGAAATGGCTTCCTCACTTGGCTTCAGTAGTACTTGTGCAGCAGGAGAGGTTAGTACTGGAAATGAGCTTGTTCTTCTTCCAAGCTATGTAGATCAATCCAACACATTCTCTTTCAACAATGCTGCTGCTGCTGCTTCTACTTCTTCTTGGATGGATCGTCCTCATCATCCCACCGAGAATCGCCATAACTGGACTAGTACTAGTGACTCCAATCAACAAGGCCTGTCCCTATCGCTCTCATCAAACCCTCCATCCAAACTGCCTCTATCACAATTTGGGGATGATGATCTTCAAAATCCGAAAACCGGGAATAAGTCCGGAGGGGGGTACTTGTGTTCGATAACAAAGGCGCCTTCGATTATCAGCAAAGCCTGTGGAAAATCACTTCAAGACATTGTAGGGAGTAGTACTTCTGTTGGCTCTTATCGAAACACTGGCCCTCTTGGGCCTTTCACCGGATATGCAACCATTTTGAAGAGTTCCAAGTTCTTGAAACCGGCACAACAGCTTTTGGATGAGTTCTGTAGGATTAATGGTGATTCGAAGCTGAGCAGAGCATGTGATCAGGCATCAGCTGAGAGGGTGTCTGGGGATCAAGTCAGTGCTTCTGCTTCGGTTTCGAATGATATTGCTGTGAATGTAATTGAAAGTGAAGTAGTGGGGAAGGGGAGTACTAATAATTCTGGGGCATCATCCTCCAGTTTTTATGGTTCAAATGAAACTAGCAGTGATGGTGCTGCTGCAAGCACATCTTCTGAGTCTTTTAGGCCCGAGTACCATCAAAAGAAGGCAAAGCTTCTATATATGCAGGAAGAGGTTAGTGATTTTTCATCTCTAGGATCTCTCCCTTTTTAAAGAAATTGTTAATTATAGTGCATGTTAATTTTAAGTCTATGATTCTATAGATTGGTAATTGTCAATAATGCAGTAAGATTCACTGTAAAGTACGTGACTGCTATAAATTATTTTTCTGGTGATTTAATAACCATTAGCTAGAGTAAGAGTAATGTTAGAGCCTAGACCCTAGAGGGACAACATTAATTTTTAAGATGAGTTCAAGAACCATTGATTTTCATATAATGTGGTCAGCTAATATCAAAAAATATTATCCTTTTTAAGTTTTTTTTTTTTTTAAAGAAAATTTCAGCCAGGCCAAGTTCGATATATGGCTAATGTTAGAGAAACAAAGTAGTATTGCGCTGTTGTTGGCGAGTAATAATATAATTAAGCTTGTTGAATATGGTGCAATTCCTAACTCGTAACATGAAAATCTAATTCTATATCTCATTAGTGAACTAGAATGAAAGTTAAAGGAAGACATATAATACGAAAAATGCAATTGTTTGAAATAATTTTCATGATCAAAGGAAAAAAAAAATTTCAATATGATTGAGCATTGGGAATGGAAGTCTTGAATATTGTACAACATTTTATTTGTCATTTCAATATGAGATAGTAATATATGAAAAGCCTGTAATTGTCATAGACTTTTCCTTGATAATTGGCTTTTAGGAGGTCTAGAGTAGTCATTGATTAACAAGCTAGGTCACTATTTCTGATCCATAAGGAATTTGACAATTGGTTCTAGAGTCCATGCTCTCTGACTAATGCCAACTCCAGCCTCATCTGCACTGGGGTACATATTAATGGCTAGGGTGGGTCCCTGAAAATGGCATGGCAGAGTCTTACAAAAGTCACATTGATTAGATGGACAATAAGTTCATGTTGAATATGGATCAGGCACTTATCATTATATTTATTCATGGACAATAAGTTCATGTTGAATATCGATCAGGCACTTTTCATTATATTTACAATATTCAAGTACAGTCTTTATGAACTTTGCTTGATAGCATATGCTTATGGGTTACATTTGCTTGTAGCAGTATCTCCCCTTTAAGTTTTAGTCTTGGCATCTTTGTCGAGTGAAGATCCAATCACACAACCATATGCAATAATAGGCTCATATGATCATCGCCAAATATTGATGTTGCCTCATAAGGTTATGTATATAACAATTAGAGTCATGCTCGTCAACCGTCGGATCACAATGCAATCTAACAGTACTAGAAAAATTACTTTTTATAGCATTTTATCCGATGTTAAGTTAGGTTATGCTATAGAAATTTTTTTAATTTTTATCTAATATAAGTGATAAAGACTAGAGTTATATAGAATACTACAACATTTTATTAAAAATGCAATAATAGGTTATTTTTATAATATTTTTTTAAAAAAGTTATTAATTAATGCTATAAAAGATTTATTTTTTTTTGGTAGTGCTTTCAAAAAGTAAAAGTAGTGCATTGGCATTTGAATAGATCATGAACTGTTGGATTTGACTCCATGATCGATGAGCATTTTGTTTTGTTTTGGTAATAGTAACTTTTAAATATATGTGTCACTTAACATGGTAGCAAATTTGAAGTCATCTTCTTTGCTTGATGTATACGGCTTCTTTATATTCAATTGTAAGTTTGATAGCTTCGATTTGTCTAACTTAGGAGGATTATTTTGTTTTATCCATTGAAGCTAGTCCTTTGTTGACAAAATGCTATACCATTTGAAATCATATGTTTGATATATGTTTGCACAGGAAATATTCCATGTCATCTGTAGTTGACTGTTTTTTTTTTTTTTCTTTTCCTTTTCCAATTATATTTATGTTCTCACACTTAGATTTTCTAGGTTTGACTCATACTATGAAGGTAGTATTCAGGTACTGAACCTAACAGTTTAAGCTGTTAGATAAAAATACTCGTCCATAGGTTTTTATTGCTTTAGACTTTTAGTAGACACTTCACAAAACAATGTGTGTGGGACTACTAGTGTTTCTTTTTCCAAAGGTGTTTCTCTTATATGCTATATATGATTTTTGTTTTCATGGTTAGAATGTGTTTTTTCTATAAAATAGCTTTCCTGCTTGTATTTGAGTGTAGAATTATGATTTATATAGAAGTCTAAAATTCTATGTAATTTTAGAAATAAGCACAAAATTAACACTGAATAATCTGTGAAGGATGCAGATCTACTCTCTTTCAAATTTTACATGTTGATTTTGACCTAATATGCAGCATGTAGGTCACCCAAATAAAACATGTATATGTTTCTAAGGAAATTTTGATTAAATAAATTCTGATTTGACAAAAAAAAATTCAGGCTGACCCACATCTTCATTAGAAATCCACTGGCTAGGTTTAGATTAATGTCCAAACCGTAATAATTAATGGATTCAAATCTGTTTTGCTGTATGTGTAGGACCGTGGCAATCAAATTTTCAATTTAAGGTCTAAACCAAGTTGTCTTCTTGGAATGGCCAAAAACCACATTATTGGGGTAAAAGAAACACCCTCTCTGATTGCCGACATCGTTTTTCAAGTTGGTTGCCTGTCACTATTGATTTCGTAATTTTGCAAATGTTTGGTGCATTACACAAGAAATGCTATTGCAGTTCAAACTTTATATTAACTCACTGGCTTTGAAATAATTTGAATGAATAAAACTATTTGTAATATATCAATCGCATTGTTGATGATATTTTTCTCAGAGATGGGTACCGTGAGACATTTTCTAGTTGATCTATATTATAGATATGTAAGAGTAATGTGAAATGTGAGACAATGTTTGACCTCAGAGTATTCATATTTTGCAATCTAGCAACTTCTATCTAAGGCCAACGCTAAAATTATAGAGGTCTGGAGAGAACCATGAAAATGAGGTTCTCAAATCCTTATGTACATTACTTAGGGCTAACATATTATATAACGAGGTCCATAAAATTTGAGAGCTCTTAATACTTTGCTACTTTGACCGTCCGGCCTTTCTTTCATCTTGCATTAGAGAAAAGAAAACCTCGTTAGTGATAATTAGTAAGATCATGATGAATTTTTCTGAATGTCATTTTGGTAATTAACTCTGTTGTGGGCATTGAATATAAGGTTTGCAGAAGGTACAAGCAATACCATCAACAAATGGAAATGGTGGTCTCATCGTTTGAGTCAGTGGCAGGTCTCAGCTCTGCAACTCCATACATTTCCTTGGCTATGAACACACTGTCAAGGCACTTCAGGTGTCTCACAAACTCCATCAAGGACCAGCTCAAGCAAATTAGCAGAGCTTTGGGAGAGGATCATATGGCATCTGCCATAACTGGGTGCAGTAGTAAAGTTGATAAAAGTATGGCCAAGCTCAAGTGCATGGGCCTGGGCTTTCAAAAGCACAAATCTGGTGGGCCTCATGGAGCCTTCTCTGAGCCCCAACCTCAGGTCTGGAGGCCCCAGCGAGGCCTACCAGAGCATTCAGTGGCCATTCTTAGAGCTTGGCTCTTTGAGCATTTTCTTCACCCGTAAGTAATTCGTCTCTCTGTCTCTCTCTCTCTCTGTGTCTCTCTCTCTCTCTCTCTCTCTCTCTCTTTGTGTGTTAATCTATTGTTTTTTAATTTAGGTTTGAGTTATTGTTCTAGTTGTATGATGCAAGTATATGTTTTAGGTATCCCACGGACACAGACAAACACCTGTTAGCCACTCAAACGGGTCTATCTCGAAACCAGGTAGGGTCATGCCTTCCTTTATGTAATTATCATGTCTAAAGTTCTTAATCAAAATTGATTTGCAATTAGGATTTGTTCACTTAAATTTATAGGTAGGTAGTAGCATATGGGTGTTTGGATTGGAAAATTGAACTCAGTATTTCATTAATATTCGAAATTTGAGAAATTACGATCTTTAATTCTTTTGTTTAGTATTGTTAACTTGAAAATCTTAAAATTTTATGTCTGAAAGTTATAAATTCCAACTTTAAATTTACCTAGATATCTCTTAATTTCTAAATTCCAAGAATGACCATCCCAAGATCATCACCGTTGTTGCCACCAATACTATCATTACCTCCACATCCCAACACCCTTTGCCATCCTCATTTAAACTAGCACCACTCTCACCTCCACTATTATTCTCTAAAACTACCAACACCACCATCATACTACCATCGCTTCACTGCTTCCATTGTCACTTCCATCTCAACCACCGCCACCACCTACCCTCCACCATTATCATCCCCCACCTGAATCATATATAAATTTCATAATTTTTAGTAGGTTATCTAAACAAGAATATTAAAAATTTCGGACTTTAAGTCTATACACATTAGTCTTAGATGTTCTTTTATAAATTCTCAAATCTCTAGTAGACAGAATCTCTCCAATAGGTTTTTTTTTGTTACATTATAGGGAATTGAATCTTGGGCCTAATATAATCTTAGCCTTACCATTATTCATACTCACCACTTGAGCTAATCCCAATGATTTATCATTAGCTTTCACATATGGTAATAAATTAATAATGAAAATATACAAGTACAAGATGCATTTCTCTAAAATTACATTAGGGACTTTTATTTAATAACCTTTATTATGTCTTAAATACTGACCATGTCTTACTCTTAATTAAACTCAAAACTTTGTTGTTTTAAACTTTGAGTACAAAATCTAACACCAAAAAACTCAGGATTTGCATAATAATGGTACTATTATTAAGTAATGCAGGTCTCCAACTGGTTCATAAATGCCCGAGTGCGTGTTTGGAAGCCCATGGTTGAAGAAATACACATGCTGGAGACTCGAGGCTCAGCGGAGTCCGGCCAAGAACCCAGAAAGAAGGATGGAAATGCCGCAAATGATGATACCAGCAGACCAAATAATGACCAATTTGTCATAAATACGATGCCTGATAGGCAATTGGACTGCTCCGGCGCAAGAGATGTAATGCAGGCAGAACAGCAAAGTCATGAGAAAAGGTCGAGATTAGAGTGTCAAGTTCCGTCGGGAATGGACGAGGCATTGATGGGTTTTTCCCCGTACCGACGGAGCGGGCTTGAGGTTGGGGGACTTGGTGCGGTTTCATTGACATTGGGACTCAGACATGGAGTGGAAAGTGCTCAACAGCAGCAGCAGCAATTGCAACAGCAGCAAGATCAGCTCCGGCGGCAATTTGGCGGTCAAATGATTCGTGATTTTGTGGGGTAAGTTTCAAGTACCATTGTCGATCCATAGAATTAAAGTGGCAGAAAATAAGGGGGAGAAAACAATTGCTTCCTTATTGAGGCTTCCGTTTTGGTCTGTCCTATTGAGCAAATGTTACACAGTTGTGGATGCATGGCAGCTTCATGATAGAAAGTTTGTTTTAGGTCATTCAAATTTGGATGATAATGGGGTCCTAGAACAAGGTGGGTGGTGACACAGAGCGAGAGGAGCTTGGGTTATATTACTTATATGGGGTGAATGGGTTGAAGAGGAATCGTTCATCAATTGATACATGTGGTAGAAATATATGCTTCTTCTTCATTGTTTTGTCTACAGGCTATGATCCAAATATATATTGCAAATTAATTAAGGTTGTATTAATTGGTTTGACGGACCAAATGAAAAACATAGAGAAATCAAACGCAACAATATGCCCAGTAAACTTACAAATAAGGGCGGAAGAATTGTACTTTGGGCCCCTTAATATTATCCTAACTGGCATGTTGCAAAGTTCAAATCTTATTCCTTGATATAAATTAACAAGGAATAAGTGAGCACGCTGTAGGAACAAACTTGGTCCATCATATATCAAAACTCGAGTGGTTGGCACTATTACATTGAGCATGCATGAATAATATACCAATGAATTGATATTGGAAAGTTTTTGGCTGTAAAATGTATATATAAAAAACCAAGGTTAATTTATTTCGAATAACAAACCTTGATACTGCGTTATATATATATACATGCAGATTACTTGTATATTACAATCCGAACTCGATCTAAACCCATAAGGGCCAAACATAAACCAAGAGAAATGTTCTTTTACATATGGCAACTAAACCATTGCTTATTTGCTTGTATATACATACACACACAACTCGTACGTATATGAAACATCATCTCAAGTTCTCAACTAATTTTACCCACCGTCATTCCCATTATCACCACCCTTGCTGTTAAAGTCCTGCCGGGGGATGTGATGGTGGTTGTTCACATTGCTTCCGGAGAACCCATATGGGTCGACATCCTTCGCACCATCCTCATCTAGCTGCCGGCCGCCACGCCCATTTGGACCATTTTCATTTGAAATTTTCGTGGCATAGGAAGAGCTCACTAGCATGAAAATTAGGGCAATAACCAGGAATCTCATGATTCTTGACCTTTCAGAATATTAACTTCTCTGTTATTCCAAAAAAAAACATGAAAATAAATTAGATGATCAGATTCATGTAAGCAAAAGATTGTCTCACTAAAAAAAAGAATCATGCTATTTATTTATTTAATCTGTCTGGAAATCTAAATTGTACTTACCCAAATTCTAGGTTCGTGGAGGGTAGAGAAGTTTTAGGTCATTTATATAGAGGGCATACTACTAAGTAGTATGCTAGGGTTTTTTGTGATTGACAATTTTAATATAAATTTGGTGATGGCGTCTCCACCAAATGGGGCAAGACTAAGTGGTATGCCCACACAATCTGATAGAGATTATTTAAAAAATAATCTTTCCTCATTCATCAAAAGGGAAATAATTGTTT
>QANT01003252.1:0-38566 GCA_003254885.1 Purshia tridentata | reverse complement strand
AAAAAAAAAAACCCCAAAAAATTGCAAAATAAAAATGCTAAAAAACCCTATAAAATTGCAGATACTTACTTCGAACAAATATCAGTTATCAAAATAAAAACCCAATTAAAATTAAGGCCATAGATAAAAACAAAAAAACTCAGATCTAGATATCAAAACAGAACAAAGAACCCAATCATCAACTAAGAAGGACTAGGTAGAGCTAGAAAGAATGAGATAGGAAGAGAGTAGAGGGAGTCTGAGTGAAGAAGATGAACAACGTCAAGCGTTGAGGTGTGGGCAACCGGTGAGGTGTGGATGATCTGGGTGCTATTTTGCGAGAGAGAACACAGGGACTATTTAGCGAAGGGGTCTGAGACTGCTTTATCTTAAAACGCCTAAGAAGGTGATTTAAGTTGCACCGGATATTGGAGTCCCGCTTAAGCTTAACTTTGTCTGTGCCAAACATGATATTATGGGCTTATTTAACACTATCCAGGCTAGCACTGTGAAACAAACGTGGCCTTGCTTTCAAACATAGCCACATAGACCAAAAAAAAAAAAAGTAAANAAAGAATAAAAAAAAAAAACATAGCTCAACCTAATAGATTGATCACCAACCAACAAAATTGCTACACAACCCAAACATCAAGATTCACAAAAAAAAATTGAAACTCAGCATTCATAAGAGGAAAAAATTTTGCTACACAACCCAAACATCAAGAGCTACACCCAAAATCAGAAATCGAGAATCAAGGATTTTAACATTCAATCAAAAGGAAAAAAAATGAAAGCTAACAAAAAAACTAAAAGCCAACCACATCCCCTAACTCCTCCCCTCAAATCCCCCAAACCCCAGCAGCCGCTCCTCCCTCCCACTCCTAAGATGGTATTTGTTGTTGGTGAATTGCACAATCTTTATTACTATTGAGAGTGTATATATATACAAGACTTTAGCAAACAAACTAACAGCTAGCACTTATAAAGAAGGAAGACTGGGTCAAAACTTGACCATAAGAAATAGATTACAACAGAAACAATTCAAAATAATTTAAACCTAACTAACACAACTGATATGCCCCCTCAAGATAGGCTAAGGCTAGGTAGATTTGACTGAAAAACCGGGAACCGCTCCGAAATCGGTGCTATCAATACTGAAAAACTGAGACTGAGCAAGACCAAAACCGAGACAACCATAATTGGACTGAACTGGAGATATCGGTTCTGGTCTCTGTTCTGATAATCCAAAACAGTATGTTTACCGAACTAAACAAAGTATATACAAATTTATATATTTATACACATTTAACATTGTAGATAATAAATTTAACATTAATTAACCTAGCTATATTTTTTTAAGATAGTAAAATATATTTTATAACTATTTCAATTGAACCATATATTTATTATATAAAAAAGTTGAATAATATACTCTTATAATTTATTTCAATTGAAGGTAATAATTTTTTGGGTACTTTATTAATAAGCTACAATTTATCATACTTTTTAATCATAAATCCAAACTTTAAATTTATTTATTTTTAAGCCACAACAAATATATTATTTATTAATAAGTCACAAAATACATTTTTAAGCACAGAAAAAAATTTCAGCTATAAAAATATAAAAACAAAAAACAAAAAACAAAAAATTCTTAAGAAAAAAAATTAAGTAAAGTGTAATTTCATGAAATTATAAAGTGTAACTTTTGAGATATGAAGTTATAACAAAAAAATTAAACGAAAGTGTAACTCAAAAAAAAACTCAAACTAAATCTTAATTTAATAAAAATTACACTTTGGAAACGAAAGAATTACACTTTAGGGCCTGTTTGTTTCAAGTTTTAAAGGCTTGAGAATGGGAAATAAATTTCATTCCCATGTTTGGCAAGTGTAGGGAAAGGAAATGATTTCCTAACTTAAGGGAATCTGATGCTCTTATTGGGGGAAAAATGATACCTTTGCTCAAGCTTGGTTTGCTCAAGCTTGGGTTTTGTTTTCCCTCCTCTTGGGAAAGCATTTATTTTATATTTTTTAGACAGATTTATTCTTATCAATTTTTTAAAATTTCAAATCTAGTCAACCATTTATTACATTTTTTTATATACTCATATAGGATATAATTGGAAAATTGGATAATTTTTATTTAATATTCCTACACTTACCAAACATGGGAATGAAAATAAAAAGGTAATTCTTGTTTACTTTTCTAGCGTTACCAAACACAGTAATAAGAATCTTACATTCCTTTTACCCTAGAAAATGCATAGGAAATCAATTCCGTAAACCAAACGGACCCTAGAAGTGTAACTCTTGACGACTTCAAGGACTGTGACCATCACTATCTGATACACAACTTTGGAAGTGTAAAAGAAATTACAAACAACTAGCAAGCTCTTTTGGGCCTCACAAAATCAATCAAGTCCACCTGAATGCACAACTACATTAACTTGGAAGCCCAAGATAAGCCAAAGAGATAGTATAAGCAGAGCCTTTAAGGAATTCATCATCGATTTAGTATAAGCATGCGACTTTTTGTAATATCCCTAGAAAAAATAAAATAAAATAAATATCTATATATGTATATAGATTTCTTTTAAAAGAAAGAAAAAAGAAGAGAGATTTTGGGCCTTCAACCTTGGACTACCTTCTTTTAACCCAAATGAAAAATTTAGATGACATGCTTCTAGCCAAAAGCCCAATCCTTTTTTGTCAAAAAAGGAAAAAGAAAGAAAAATAGAAGAATAAATATCAGACTTCATCAGACCCCCACATAAGCCACATAACCCTTTAAGTAATGGTTAGATTTTGATTTAGAATGGTGACTCACCTCTTAGGCTATCATTAAGCCTAAACTAACTTAACAAGTATTTCTAACCATGTAGTTACATAAACTAAATTTGAGTGTATAAATAGGGTTTTAGTGAGTTGAGAATACCTGAAATAAGCACCCACAAAGACAGAACAAAAGTAAGAGTGAGAGAAAGAAAGATAGAGAGAAGGAAGAGAGAAAAACTAGAGAAAGAGACTTGAGAAGGTTTGACTCAAAATACAAATTCTTTTTCTCTTAGTTGTTTAGATTAACATCTTTTAGTATTAACAACCTTTAGTATCTGTGGTCCTTCTTTTTATTGTAAGAATCACATCACTTCACTCAGCTCAAACCCAAGAGGGTGGAAAGGAAGGTGAGCTCTAAAGAACCATATATGGGTGTCTCAAAACACTTTTTTTTTTTAAATAAATCTTTTTTAAAAAAAAAAATCTTTTTTTATATATCTTGTTAATATTGTAGAACTCATATTTAGTCATTTATAACCTTTTTACAGTCCTAGAAACTTGCTTTATGGTTTAGAATTGAAAGAAAATTCAAAACCAAGAAACTTGAAAAAATCTGGAAATTTTCTCAGAAAATTTGCAGTTTCATATAGCCACTTTTCGAGGCTTATAACTAGAGTTTTAATGGTTCGTTTTTCTTAATATTTATATGGTTGTACAAAGGGTGTTACTAGCTTTAAAATAAGTATAAGATTGCTAAGTTTCATTAAATTTTAAGATATTAAAATGGGGTCAAAATTTGAAGAAAAACTTGGAAAATTTATAAAAAAATGACAATTCGGATAGCATACTTTGTGATCATTTATCTTGCATTTTACAGCTCCATTTTGCATAAATTTTATATAGATATAAAGAGAAGATGCAGATATTTAAAACGAGTATAATGTTACATAATTTCATGAACTTTTGGTTGGATAAAAGTCTAACCAAAATAGAAATAAAAACTTAAAAACAGAGAGATAAAAACTAAAAAACAGAGGCTATTTTGAAAAAGAAGGTGAATAATAACTGGCTATCAATCCCCACACGCACCACTGGTGGCTGGTGGCACGTGCGACTATTTCTGGCGACATTTTTGACCCAATTTTAATCCTCCTAAACCTTATTTTTCTATACGGGTCTAATGGTATTAATTTCACGACAATCCGACCCTTTTAAGTTACAATGAAAATTTCTCTCTCCTTAAAAAGAGAGTGAAAACATTTTAATTTTTATTAAACTGTTTCTAAACTTTACATTCTTAAATTTTGTTAGAACCAAGCACGTAGGAACGGATTAAGAGGGAACCGTGTCTAAGATATCAAGGTAGTGTCTCAATTTCCTAATGATTGGACTATATTACAATTACTCTGTGTGTCATTAATTCCTTATTATGATTTTCTTTTATTGAATGAATTATTAGTTTCCTTGCTTGTGCGATTATGATAAATTTTTATTATTATGTTAATATTATGGTTATGTAAATAACATTATTTTTCATGTACCATTTAATTTTCTTCTTATGCATATGTTGCATCCATCAGTAAAGTGTGGTTGAGTCGTGATAATAAATGGTTAATTGGGACACTGAGGAGAAAGGGAGATATACCTGGTGGTCTGGTGATTTAATGGAGATACCGAAGAGAAAAGGAGATGTACCTAGTGATCTCATAACTCATGAAAATAATTTTTTTTTAAAAATAATATTTGGGGTTAAGGAATGGACGAGCATTAACTTATACACGGGACACTCGGGCCACAGTAGTAAGATGCACGGTATGGTACATGTAGGCCTGTTTGTCTTGTGTGTCCGTCAACGGGAATAGATAAAGAGTGAGTACGTGCATTTTCTCATCATTTTACACCTATTATTTTTTTTTTATTCTCTTATATTGAACAATTAATTAACTATAGTAATTGGCCTTGAAAGATCACTATACCCTACTAAGCCTTGAAAGTTCACACCCTGATAGATTGTGCAGATTACGAAAATATGTTTGATGAGGTGGATTATTCAAGTAAACTCTAAAGGTCTTACTGGAGTATTATGTTTTTTTTATTTTTTTTTATCGAGCAACGAATTGTAATAAAGTAGATGAATACTAGATATACTACTCTCAAAACAATAATTTACTAAATAAAATTTATTTTCGCAATCATCTTAATTACTTATTAAATTAAATTATTGTATTTTTTCACGTCTTAATGGTGGAAATAATAAATTTTATTATTCTACGATTAGAATGTAAGTCACACTTCACTTGAAATTAGTAGGTTTCTTTTTGGGGTGTGACAAGCTTTTTCTGAGGGATAGTTATTTTTTTCAGTTGATCTTCACAATTTGAGGGGAGTTGCAATTTTTTTATATTCAAGTTTCTCCATGACTTTTTTGGTTTTCCAATTGATGCATGTATTGCATTAATTGATGAAAGAATAATATAAATAGGTGGTACGTGGTTGAACCATTTGGCTTATTCATGCTTTTGCAAGTGCCTCTGAGAAGAAACCCGAAAAAGAAAAGGCATGGCAGATGTGTTTTATGAGGGTGCTAGCTTCTTATTTACCATAATGCTTATGTAACAAGCCCATAATGATCCCCCGAAAGGAAAAAAATAAAATAATTGATTAATGGCTGAATAATAAAGGAAACTTAAACCTTGTGGCTGCAAACTAAAGAATATAATGACACTGGCTTAAAACTTTGACGGTCTAAAATTTGTGGCTTAACAATAATTTATTGTAATTTTTTTGGTTAAAACACACAATAGGTTTGGTTTAGGGTATGAGACATATATTTTATATACCAATTAAAGCATATATTATATCAAAGAACATATATGGTTAGGTTTTAAAGTTTAGTTTAGGGTATGGTATAATATCAGAGTTTAGGTTACATCAAGTAGTTTTTATATAAAAATGTATTTTATAAATTAAATAAGATATATATTTTTAATTATATGTTATTATAATATTATATTTTATATAAATTATAAAACATTTTTAATATTAATAAAAACTACAAACCCCAAAACACCAAATTTCAAACAAACGAAACTCCAAAAATCAGAAATTCACACCAACCCCTTACTTATCTCTCTCTCTTTTCTTTTTTTTTCCCTGACGCTTACACTCTCTTTTTCTCTCTCTCTCACCTTACTTTTTTTGTTTCTCCGCCACTTACCATCTATCTCTCTCTTTACTTTTTTTTTTCCCCTAACACACACACTCTCTTTTTTTTTTTTTCCTTGTGCAACTCCCAAGGAGACCCTTCCACCATTGGGTTTCATTGCACCGGCCGACTCCCCAAGATTGCAACAACACAACCCAATTGCCACCAAGCCCGGTTGACCACCCTACACGGTGAAATTGAAGCTTCAAGCCGTGCCCCTCTCGTCGAATTTCTTCAAATTCCAGCCAATTCTAACCTCCCTTCATCAAATTTCTTAGTGGATTTTCTTTCTCTCATCTCAACCTTCAATCTTCTTATAATTTTACATGTTTTAGTTAAGTAATTTGGAAGTTGATTTTTCGGAGAATAGTAGCGTCATATTTTGCAGGTCTCTCAGTCAAGGTCCAGTCCAAGCCGAGCCAATCAAGTTGTTCGGTTCAACCGGGCATCGGTTTATTGGACTTCCGGTCTTGATATGGGTTGCGAAGAAGGCTTACCAAAGTACCTCGGTTCAATACTCGATTTGGCGATTTCAGCTATTACCAAATAATTCTTTTAAAATATGAGCCCAACCCACTGATCAGAAACGTAGCTCAAACCCAATAATCAATAATTAATTGATAAGGCCCAACAGAACTCAAAACCCAATAGCCCTGCCTCTCAAATGAGACGTTTTGCCCACAGACAGAGGCATCGTCTCTGCTATTTCGCATAGAGAACGTACGCGCGCGCAAGCTCACAGTCACAAGCTCACAGCTGCTGATTGAAGGTTCCTGCGCAAAGTTTGGGTGCCGACTGCTGAGTCAGGTAGACTGATTTGGTTTTAGTTAGGGCTTGGGTATTTGAAAATTACTGTTAGTGTACTTGAATTGAAGGTTAGAGTAAATTGTTTTTGACAAATCAATTTTGTCCTAAATTGAGTGTATTATGGCCGAAATTAATGTTGAATTTGCGTTAATTTTCTTGGTTAAATATTTGAGATTTTGTGGAAGTTTGAAATGTAGTTTCGCTGCATTTCTAGCTTGTCAAAAAACAATTTCAGAGAATTTTGGGCTCACCAGTCAGCCCGCTGTTGCTCATTATTGTGGTTTTTTCTAGTTGGGCACTGCTTAAGGACGTCTGTATTTGGTATTACTCGAATTTTTGAAATTTAGTTTCAGTATGTTTGATTTCCTTATGCTGATGATGGTAACAAAAACTTTTAGTTTAATAGAAGCGTTGTTATATTTATGTCAGCGAGTCAAATTCGCGGTACTCCTTGTTTTAAAACCCCTTGAATTACAGATGGTTACTAATATAAAATTAATAGGTCGTGGAAAGTATATCTGCTTACTAACATATTTTTTAGCAGTTCCATTGGTCCTTTGCATAGTAATTAATTTTCTTCAGTTTTCCACCATTTAAACCATCTACAAAGCATTTTGTAATTTCTCATATTCCCCAAGCTGTTTTATATGAAAATGAGGGTTGGGGAATAATTAAGGACCAATCAGAGAGCTCATTACAAAATTCTGAATGAATCTCTATGTGATATATAGATATAGATACCTATTTGTCACCAAAATTAGGTTTTCCTTGGAAGCATACCTGCTTTGGAGATGTCTTGGTCCACTTCCATGAAATGTATTGGCATAAAATCGTGTATTGGGCTCTTTATTTTTTATTTATTTTTATTTAGCTTTGCAATACTTCTCCATTTATATGTAATATTATGAGTTTACATTTTCCACTGAATTATTTCTTGACATGTACCATTATTGTAGTATTAATAGTAACATGCTGACTTGTCAAAAATAAAAAACCATACTGAGAGTAAATCAGCATTTTGGATATCTTAGATGTTATGATTAAAATACCGAATATTTATGTCTTGGTCTCATGTATTTTGGAGATGATCAGAAGATTTCTGATAAACATCTCTGATTGTCCTTGAGTTTGGCTTTTATTGTTTAAAGTACAATGGTTGTAAAACCAAATAGATTTTACATAGTGAAAGGTGAAGAGAGACCTGAAGCAATTAACTTAAGATTGCTGGACTTTTATTGAGTAATGTAACCAGGTAAACAAAACTTGTTCTTACTGAATTGATTTCATTGTTTGTCCTGCCAATTGAATATGATGTCTCATTTTTTAAGTGAAGAAAAAAAAAAATCAGTAGATTTGAATTTTCTAGATCAAAGGATTTCTCTTTATCTAGGAATTCTATATGTACTAAACGTGAAGAGCTGGGCACTGTTCTTAAGCTGTTCATCTCTTTTTTGCCTGTTTGGCTTTTTTTGCGTGTTCTTCCATTGACCTATAATTAACTACACTCACTCACGATCTCTTTCTCAGGCACCACCCCTCATGCTCTCTCTTCTCCCTTCTCTCTCCGTCCCATCTTTCTCTGGGTATATCGCTGCCATTCGGCGGCCAATATATACTAAACGCCCAGCGTCCGCACTACTGTTCATACTGTTCACTGTAGAAAAGTCCATTTTGCCCCTGATTTTCCTGTGTTTTTGCGAGTCTTGCCATGGGTCTGATTCACTCATCTCACACATATCACTCAATCTCTCTCCTGCTCCCTCATCTCAGACAGTCTCTCACTCGATCTTTCTCTCTTTCTTTCACTCCCTCATCTAATCTCACACCCATCGATCTGTCTATCACTCTCGCTCTCTTATCTCTCCACCACACCATCGACAATCTGCCCCAGACAGTTGGAGAAGAGATTGACTCGGGAATGCATCTATGATTTGGGTTTCGGGTTTTTTTTTTTCGAATTTGGGGCTGATCCTTTTTAGTGAAGGCGAATGACAACAGATAAATTATTGGGTACAAATTCGTTTTCATCTTTCTGTTTGTGAGTTGTTTGGGTATTTTCTATTCCCCTGTTTTTGATTCCTTAAATATCTTTGGGTTTGTATTTTTTTCATCTGGCTGCGTCTCTGTCGATTTGTGTTTGTGAGTTCTATTATTTCTATATAGACTCAACTCAATTACATTCTAATTTTTTTTAAAATGCAATATAACCATAGAGTTTGAAAATTTCTCAAGGTGGTACTTGGTGAATTCTGACATTGAAGTAGTAGTAGTTGGTCGTCTGACCTATTCTCCATAGATTAAAGATCATGTATAAACAATTCAACCCTTGGCCATGATGTATAATACATATTCTAGAATATATAATTATATATGGATGATATTACTAGAAGTGGTTCTTCAAAATTCTGTATGACTTGGAAGAGAAGTGGGTAGAATTAGAAATTGTAAGTGCAGTACTGTAGAACAGACTGCAGAATAGAGAGAGTACTGGGCCTTTTTTACCCTCATTTATATTGTGGTTTCCACTAGATGATGCTATACTTATAATTAACTGTTAAACTAATCATAATGGATAAATGCAAAATGGATATGCATATCTCTTTGCAGATACCTGTAATAACTTTGCATAATTAGTTTTTTATTCCAATATCCATATCTCTTTGCAGATATGCAGGGATAAGGATGCCAAACCTCAAGTATGGGAAATTGTACCACCAATAAAAGGGTTAGTCATTCTACCACTGACAATTGAAGTGGCTTAAGTCAACTTCTGGATGGAACAAATGCTTGGTAAGCCGATTCTCTAACAAAATTCATTTGATAACTTTATTTTCTATAAAAATCTGTTTCATTAATTTGGTAGTGGCTCTATACTCTGAGAGAGAGATAGAGAAAAGGGGGGACGGAGGGGGGGGGGGAGAGAGACGTTTTTCTGGTGTTGACTAAACAGTGCAGCTTAAAATGTGCAGACATCTGTGATTACTGTAATCAACATGTGAAAATTATGAAATATTATAAAAATTTTGTCATTGTACAAACCTTCATTGTTTGCATCAATGAGGGATAATATAGAGAGTGTGTTTTAGTTCAGTTGTTTGTTTTTGGCTTAACAACCCCTTAGCTGTCTGTTAGTAAATCATTGTTTTTGTCATTTGAGGGATTAAGTGAATGTTTCATGCTTGGTGATGCAGATGAGTAGATGACACTTACCTGGTGCTTTCAAAGTGAACAGCAGCCTAGGCGTTGCAGCCAGGCGTTACCGTCTGAGTATAAATTTTTGGATTCTCTCTTAAGCAAACACCTGTTAGGTATATATCCATTACAAATTAGGCGTAATTTTAGCAATTGATGTCAGAAGTTCAGTTGCACCAATTAGGCTCTAACCTATGTCATGTATTTTCAATATGAAATAAATGTAAGTACTACTTTGGTAATCAACTTCCCATTGGAATAGGTAGTGGTCTCAAATAAATTAAAATTCTTTTTTAATTGATTAACTATTCTTTAATTGCTTTCGACTTCTAATATATGTTTGTTTAGAGATAGTTTTGCTTATTTCTTTGGTTTTTACGTTTTTTCTCACATGTATTTACTATTGATATCTTATGTATATGCTACGTTTATCAATACATTTAGCAAAAGTTTTTTTTAGGTGAAATGGGGAAAGCCTAATAGCAGTAGCTGACATAGAATCAAACAAGCAATAGCTGCCTTTTGATGTTAATGTTTGGGATGGGAAAAGGTTTTTGGTGATGGGAAGACGTTTTTGCTTATACATATTGTGGAAATTTTGGTGTCACCGTTACATATGTAATCTAAAGGCAGCTGATATAGGGTAGTTTATGTAATAAGATGTTTGATTGGTGATTTGGTGATTATCTACTTATATAAGCTGAGAAAGATGACCGGTGATTATGATGAGGTGATTTGGTGTAATGTTTGATTAGCTTATCACATGACCGGTCAAAGTTCCGGTTATGTTTGAAAAGAACTTTTTCTTCTCTCATTTTCTTTTTTGGTCATATTTTTTGATTTATTATTTTTTGATTTTGTGTGGAAATTTTTTTTTGTCAGCCTCTTTATGCATGTGTATGTGTTTCTTATCATAAAGGCTTACATTTAAAGAGCAAATTGAGTATGAGTTTTGACTGCCATTACTTAAGTTATTTCTATATTTAGTTGTACCACCCTCAATTATGCAAGTCACAATTGATGGATTTTAGGTGCAATTTATATTTTTCAACTGATCATAAATAATAAGGATGTTGATATTAAAATTCCACTAAAGCATTATATTCTTTGCGGAGAGAAATATTTAGAGAAGAGCAATTGCTTCTTACACATTAAGTTGATGCAGGTGATGTAATCAGTATTCTGTATAAAACCCAAAAGCCTGGGAAAACAGACACTGTATCTTTCCATTAAAACTTTTTAAGCATTCAGCACATTTTATAAATTTNTGCCTCCTTGGGTAATTATGATAAACTAAACTTTTGCTATGCATGTTCTGTCCCATTTTCCATTACGCCCAACTTCCAATAGGTAAATTACATTAATTGCATCCTATGGTACTCTAAAACAAAACTTCACCTCTAGAGCGAGTCATTACAAAAATTCAGTACCATTACCAATGACATAGTATGAAAAAATAATAAGTGATATCACAAAAATCTGAAACACCCATATTTGAATCAGGTGCAGACAAGAAAAGAATGATCTCCTTCAAAATTTTATATATAACACAATGAGCTGATTCAATTTCAATGCAGCATCCTAATGGCCCCTTAATATTTGGAAGCCACCATGCCTTTCTGATATGAACAGCGATTACCAGTTGAATAGAAGTATACATATGCATCACAAAACTGGTTCTTCTATGTAATTGGTACACAACCATCCGTCAACAGGCGATGAATCTGCGGAACAAAAGCAACAGCATCATCATTTTTAGGCTCAAACTATGCATAGTTAAAGTTAACAAAGGTGGCCAAAAAAAAAAAGTTAACCAAGGTGGCCAACCTGCTTACAATAGCAAAGGCGCATTTGGGCATCCACTGACACTTTTAACTTAGATTTGAAGGCCCTCAATATGATAGTTCTTTTTCTGACAGCAGCTTCAGTTTCTGGAATTAATATACAGAATAACCATGAGAAACTACATAAAACACTTCCAACTCTTATGGATATGTTGTGCAAACTTTATGCTTAGGAAGATGCTATATAGCCCAACTTTTTCCCCAACTCTCTCACATGAAGTGGGACTTACGTGTGTCCAGCAAAACCATAGCCCCACCTCATGTGAGGGAGTTGCGAAAACTTTGGAAAAGAGTTGGGTTCTAAAGCATTTTCCAGGTTTCCTTATTCTTTTGAATCCTATCTGAACTGCAGAAGTAGTACGTATATGCATTATATACCGTAATATACTGTGGGGGTTCTTGGAGATTAGTAGTACCCAGGATAACTTCCCTTCTCAATTTTGATGTCAGCTTGTGACAAACTCGTAGCTGATGATAGCATCAAGATAACAACATGAGAGAGAACTAAAAGCACCTATACAGCAGATATAGAAACCAAGCAGAAAAGCTTTTCACAAAATCTACCTCAGACCGAGTTGCCCCACCAATCATAAATACAAAAATACGTCGCCCCATCTTCTTGTAATCAGTAGATGCTCCTCTCAAAATCGAGTCACTACAAAAGGTAGCAGAAGAGAAATAATTAGTTGATGTCCAAGAGTTATGCAGTTCAAAGTTGCCATATTCACATCTTCCAAAAGAACAAAAATACCTTTGAAGTGCTATCAACGACAAAAAATTAGAACCATATAATGTAAATCTTGTTTCAGATATATTACAAAGAAAACTAGAAGATTAAATCCAACAGATGCCCTCCCCTGCACATTCAAGTAGGGAATGAGCACCTTAAACCCCAACTATATGTAGGCACTGTGACGCTACCTAGAATATCCATCATCAGAATGCTTCCGTGCCCAATTTGCGGTACGCCGTGATCTCATTGAATGAGGAGCAGTGGTAGATTGAGTTGTCTGTGCTGATGAACTATTGCTGCCTCTCTGGCTGCCCCCTTTGGGATTTGCACTAGGTTCATTTATACATGAATACTCATTCTTTGGTAATTCACCTTTGCTCAGATTTTCAATGAGCTCCTGAGATAAAATCATGTAATCAGATACTGCTCAATCAGATATGCATCATAAATTCTATCTAAACTAAGTCAAATTCAAATTTTCCATTTATGTCCGTCAGGCGTCAAATGTATATACGTATAGGATAATTCTCTAAGGAGGTGCCCTTAATTTAAGAAAAGTAAGGACACCATTGTAAAACTATCCCTACAATATATTTTAATAATCCGAACCATTGTGGAGAGGTCTGCATGATGTTTAAGCGTACATACCTCCATCATGGGAAAGAATCGAAATAGTTGCCATGTTTCTTCCTCCTCACCGATCCGATCCTTTCTCGCTGCCTGATTCATCTGATTTTAAAACAAGAATATTTGTGAACTGATATCAGCTTACTTTGTCAGCTTCTTGTTTTCTGAAACAGGAATCGTCTTCAATAAGCATCGCCTCAACTAGATGTGCTTACCTTTGCGTTATTAAACTTCAGCGAGAAGCTACCGGATGTCTTTTTGGAAACTGATGATCCCCCAAGCGATCGCATGTTAGTCACAACCTTCATGTCCTCGGGTGATAATTTTGCCAACTAAGTAAAATATACAAAAGCAATTAAACATCAGAACTGAGGAAATATAGTAATACCCTCATAAAAAATCATGGATTGGATGCTGTAGCTACCTGCATTAGCTTAGTAGCTTTGTCCCCCTCAAACTTCTCAGGATATACAGATGCATAAATCATTAACAAACGCAACTTATTTTCAGGAGTTGCATCCTGCGTAAATCAAAGAGTCTCCCATTAAGAGAATTTTGGTATTAATAAGTACTTAGGAGTGAACTCCATGTCCTCCCTACATCACCTGATTTGCCCTCAGATATTTGATGACTTCCTTGGCTCCTGCATCTCCAAACACAAGATCCTGCTCCAGTTGCCCAAGGTCTCGAAGTCCCATATCCCTGATAACTCTGTTAATTTTCCCTGCAATCTGAGTCGAAACAATCGAGCAAAAACAATCAGAACCACAGACTGCAAGGTTAAAACATGATATCATTTTTACGACTCTCTTAAAAGTTAAAGCATAGATATTAAGACGCAAAATGCCTCAAAATAATCAAAGCAAACCTCAACATGGAGAGAAAGCTTTTCAACTTGTTCAGTGTATTTTGGCAAAGCTTGAACCATTTTCTGCAAGTCTCGTGTAGATAATTCATTGCCCTCTCTGCATAAAATCAATCTTCTGCATTAGAAGCGTATGACAACAATCTTACATGAGCCATAAAAACTTAAAATATGAGTATTATCACCATGTTACATGAGATATATGATTAAGATCTATGATATATGATGTATGATTTACATTTCAAGAACCATAATCACAAGAATAATAGTCTAGGAAAAAAAAAAACAAAGAAAAAAAACCAAGTGCTGAGTCTGCTGACCACATCCTAATACCTTTTGCGAGCAAAGGTAAACCAACAAATTTCTCAATGTAATAATTTATATTGAAGTCCACATGTTGGGTCTCAGTTGTGGGAGGCAACACATGAAAAGGAGTATTAAAAAATAAAATAATTGTTGGTCCTCATCCTAGTAACTAACTTTTGAGAACGATAGTAAACCAATAAAGTCATTACGTAATTATAGTATGATTTGTATTATTTTCTATCAACAATGACTTCTTAACAGAGTAAAGATTATTTTCATGGTGTTATATGGTCTAGATGTGCTACCATACAACCATGATGTCAAAGGTCTTCAATCAAATTTTAACACTATGAAGTGCACGATACAGAAGATGATCAAAACAGAACTGGAAATGAGCAGTAATGAAGCATATGAAGGAAGATAAATCACAAGGAGGTGAATGGATTAATCATATCATACTGGCAATAATACACAGACAGCATTGACAAAAGAAAACCTTTCTACATATGGCAAAAAATTTCCAGAAGAGTGCCTACTAGACTACTGGCACCAACCTTGCACTCTGTTGGAGCTGTGCAGCTTTGTTCTTTGATTGAAAGTTGGTAAACTTGTCGTGCAACCGTTCACTAGCCTGATATTTCAGTTAGTGGACTATAGTGTTCACACTTACAATGAGATTTGGATTCTCTGCTAGTTTTTCTGTGCTCATTTTAAACCTAACCATGTAATATAAATTCAAGGCCTTATGTAATTGCATTCACACCAGAAAAGTGTTTCGAATTCATTTCATCTTTTGTTCTCTACCCTTGAATAATAAATACATGATTAAGATTAAAAGACTAGCATAACTTAGCAGAGGATCTGGATCCCTTATAATATACTCATGTAAATGAAAGTTTGAAATCATGAAATATACATCTGCTATGTGTGAATGGCGAAGGTCAAGCCAGACTGGATCATTATCATCCAAAATGACCTCCTTTCTCTCAGGATCACCACCAGTTTTGCTAGGAACCTAATATACAGTATCTGTTATTCATGTATCTAGGGAGAGAAAAAACTGCAACTAGAAATAAATATCAAAACAAAACAGAAAAGTTATAAAAAGCAACAGCAAGGCATACCTCATGCATGTATTTGTTTCCTTCCATATCCAGTAAATCGTGACACATAGCATCGTATGTCCATTCATGTATGACAGGAGCAATCTATTCAAACGAGTCCAGCACATTGAACAAATCAAAATATAAGAGCATACAGAAAAAGTAAAAATGGCTGGCCAGAACAGGACAATGGATAATAACCTGATCAATAGATCTATCCAAGATGAGCAGCTCGCATGTTTCAGTCTGTGGAAAGTTGGGAATAGAAGATTTATATTTTGAAATGAGGTCCCAAACAGCAGCAGCAAGCTTTTCAGGAACTAAATCACGAGGCGTTGCTTCTTCGGAAGCGTCCACTGTCTTGGCAGCACGGTACCGCACAATTGGAAGCTCCTGAGACAATGCAAACTTGTTTAGACATTTTCAGCCAAAAAGAACATTTAAAACTCATTGTTTCCAAAAATAAAAAAAGTAACCAACTATGTTGTTACTATATTACAGCATCTAAGTAGAGGTCACATGTAAGATAAGGCATAATCCCAAACAACAATATAAATTATAAAAATGACACCTTCATTGAAGCAAAAACAGTGGCCAGTCGTGTTGCCATTGTGTTCAAGCAAGCAACGAATTTGCGAGAATTCCCAACATCACCAAAGAGCTCCTCCAATGCCGTATCTTGATCAGTGGTAAAGGCCTGAATTAAAGGGATCTCAGTGAATAGTGAATTACTGTGAAAAAATGGATGTGAAGCCATTGATAAACCATGCATAAACAATGAGAGACCAAATATTATAAAAATACCTGACTATCTATAGGAAAGTATTCCAAATTCATCTGCTCCAAGAAAGAAATAGATCAGACAAGACTTTGAATTAAAAAGTCAAAAAACCATTTTATGTAGCGAGCAATAACAAAGGTAAATACCTCTCTCAATGCACCTATGCGGGGTAAAACACTTGTATCACACTTTATGTGATTTACTAATTCTTTCGGGATAGGTGAACTGAAAAATACAAATGCTCTGAAACCAGAAACAAAAATGGACAAGAAAACAACAGAAAACCACAATAAGAATAATGCTGTTTTGAACATATAAGTGATACAAGCTAAAATTTGAAAAAAACAGGAATCCTTCTCATACTTCCTGTATAAAGGCTCCCTTCCAGACATGTCAGACAAGAACATGACAATACTGCATAGTAGCAAGAGATAGGGTTAAAAATACTCCATGCAAAAAATGAAACTTCCAGTCTCATGAAACTTCTCACACCTCTTCTGTTTCATCTGGAAGTTGATAAATAAGAAAAAGAATGCAATTGTGAATCCTAAAGCTTATTAAGGAAAATAATTGGTATATTTTTTAATTTGCCATCTTAAGTCTTTGCATGATGGCAAGCACATTGCGCCGTAATAAAATCTGACGCTGAGATTTCATGTGTCTCATCTATATTGACTATAAAACTTGTACAGATTCTTTAAGAAATTTATTTCTACAGATCAACAGTCTTCCATAGTTTTCTGTAGAAGCATAAATAATTATAAGGAAGGAATTAATGACTGTATGTTTTAAAATACTGTACTTCTCTTTTGATGGCTGGACGAAATAAACAACATCCATGGACGGCAATGGTTCCCTCCTCCGGAAAAGGTCTTCCACCACTGCAATAAAAGAGAATCAGTTTCTAGTAAGTTCCAATTGAAAATAAATGCATAACACGTCATGACAATATTTCTAAATTTAAGATGCCATAGCAGAGATAATAAACAATGATATGTACAACGTAGCCATCTCAGTGAACTCCAACATTTGAATGGTACGTTGCTTAAGAAATGTTTGTGCCAAGTTAGTTAGAATAGAATGTACATTCTCCATATTTAAGGTTGTGCTCACATGAAATTTCTTGGTCTGTGATATCTGCCATTTTACATGAATGGGACATGACTTTCACTGTTACTTTATCCATGATGAACACCTGGGGGGGAAAAATTTCAAATAAGGATAATTAAAACAAACACAGTATAATCAATTAAAAGTCATTCCACAGTAAATACTTCAAGTTTCACATAGCCAAATAAATAATAATTATAAAATACCACAACAAACAAAAGAAGCATAACTTCTTAAGAAAAATTAAAATATAAACACTGCATTGAACACACCTTCCAAGACTTGGAACCCTCTGTTCTGGTTGATCCAAGCATTTCATGCAATAAACCTACAAACCCAATCCAAAGATAAAATCATGTGAGTTACAAAACCATGCATTTCTCATTTTTATCGAAAATTCCAAAGATAAAATAGGATCAACTTAAGACTTAAATTTCAATTCCTCAAATACATTTTATTGGAAAAGAAAGGTGCTGCCCAAGTGGTGAGGATAGGTGGTATAAGATAGGTTCAGGTTTCGATTACTTTTATTATAAAAAAAAAGAAAGACGTGCCTAAGGTGAACCAGAATTCAGAGCCTTAATGCCGTTTATTTCCCAGCTCTTTCAATTTCTCAGGAATCAAACGGAAAAGAAAGAATGTGAACGAACGCAAAAGGATGGTGAGAGAGAGAGAGAGCTTACGGTCGCGGCTGAATTGACCGAAAGCCTTGTACTCTGGGCCTCCGCCATGAGAAGACGACTCAGAATCTGAAAACGACATTGTCGTAGCAGCAACAGCAGATTATTCGGTTTCAAATTCAACAACCACAAAAAAAGAAGATAAATTGATGAAGCATTCAGAATCTGAAGTGAGAGAGAGAGAGAGAGAGATGGAGGGAGAAAGAGAGGGAGAGGAAGCGAGAGGAGAAGGTTCAGTTGAGTTCTGGAGGGCGAGAAAGCAGCGGGAAAGAGAAGGTCCTTTACAGGGTGCTTGGACGTGTCAAAGAGAACGTTAATTTAGTTTTATGTTTCGCTCTTTTCGGTCAAGCAAAGGCCTCGTTTAATTACTACTAAATATGAAACACGACGGCGTTTTCGCCTTCTTTCTTTCAAATTATCCTTGTTCATAACCCCCCGTCTGATTCGAATCCCTCCATCTCCATGCATGCATGCATCTCCTCCTTTGTAATAAAAAATTAATAATATGAATATTCAATATATAATCATCAAATAATTAATCATAAATTGATTTTTAAATTTTAAATTTTGCTAACCTCACTCTTTAGGAATTGTGAATTGATTTTTGTGTGACCGTCTTCCCACACATTCTTAATTGTTTTTTTTTTTGGATGGCAGGTTTCAAGCGCAAAAACAAACATACACTATATTGGAATGAAATTTGGATTCTTTGCTAATCTACATTAGGATGGGACCAGCACTTATTGTGAATTAATTTTATTATAAATTGATTTTAAATTGAATGCTCTACTTTCATAAAAGAAAATGCGGAAACAAAAGTTAAATTTTGTAACATCTTCTCTTGAAAAATTTAATAATGGACAGGATTGGAAGAAGATTGTTACCATTCCTCACCATTTATTTGTCTTTGATAATGTGCATACACCCAACCAATGCCCAATGCTGAACTTGAAAGTTGAAATCTGAACATTCCCTATTAGTAAAATAAGGGCAAGCTTTTGCCTCTTAACATGATGAATAGTACATATTGACCTGCAGTTGCATATATTCTAGATTTTGTTGGTCATCACCACTCACTAACCAATTAACCATTCAAATGTCAACCATTTCATTCATACTGACAGACCCAAAATTTTTTAGTGTATACAATATATGGTATCAAACATAGAAAGTTCCTTTCCCATCCAATTAACATGGGGATGATCGTCTGTAATAGTAGCAAACTTATTCAAACTTGCATGCATAGAATCATATTTTATATATATATATATATATATATATATATAACCTTATAATTAATGCCGGGAAAGGAACTACAGATAACCCTTTTCTTTGCAGCATTGAATTGCATCACGGAACATCTCATCAACCCCATACTTAAATTTGAAACCAGAAGCCAAGAGCTTCTTTGATGACAGACTAGGAACTTTATGACCTTCAAATTCCTTTAAGAACCTGCACAAAAAGATAGAACCAACCAAGAAAAAAAGAACAAGACATTTTTGTTTTCAATTTTGAGACTGACACAAAAAGAGACTCAAGTAAAATGAACAAGAATGGTTTAATATTACTCACTCTACTGAGGGTATCTGACATTCCGGGTATTTGGCATGAAGCAAATCGGCCATTTTTTCAAGCGTTATGACATCTGATGAACAATTGTACCTCCCCTTTGCATCAGGATGTTCAAGAAGGAAAATGTGAGCTCTGGCAACATCATCTACATGCACCATAGATGCATTGGTAAGGTAACTATATTGATCCCTGTAACCTGCATTAAACATGATACAGAGAAGCTTATTTAGAGTGTATTTGGACTTTGGGATCAGATAAATTCTTTAACTTTTAAAAGATTTATATTTTAAATCATTTTTTTCATGTTTGGAATGTTCTATCTGCAAAATTCATTTCCCAAATGTCCTTAAAAGGTGAGCATTTCTTAGTAACCAACTCTTAAAGAATGATAAATATATACTTACCTAAGACCAGAGCCAATACAGTATGAACGGAGCCAGGGAACTTAGGACAAATGAAGGGGCCAACAACAAAAGAAGGAATGATTGTCACAACATCCAATCCATAATTCTCCGAAAATTCAAGAACTGCCTTCTCTGTTGATGTCTTTGAAATCGTGTACGAGCCTGCATATGGCTTTACAGCTTTAATGTAATCTATGTCACTCCAGAAACTCTCATCCATTTCTTCTACATCCTTGCTGCTAAACACGACAGCAGATGCACTAGAAGTGTATACAACTCGCTTCACTGTTTTCGAATTTAGGCACACCTTTAGAATGCCAAGGGCTCCATCAATTGTTCTTTTGGTCACTACTTCTTCAGGCTCCTTGTCTTCGAAATCAACTGGAGTGGCAACATGGAACACTCCGATGCATCCTTCAATGGCTGCGCTGAAACTTTCTGGTTCACTGAGATCCGCGTTGAAGATTCGGAGCCTTTCGGACGCTCCTGGTAGACTTGTGAGGAAGCTCACATCTTTTTTTCGCTCTGGTTGTACAAAAATTGTTAAGATTTGCTATATATTCATGTACACACTAAATAAGTGCCTTGGATATATAACAAGACAAAAGAAAGAGAGTAAAGGCTTCACTATAGTTGAGCCAAACTTGAGTTTCTGTGTGTTATGTGTGAAGCAGAACAACATAAACAGATATACACCCATAGTGTCTTGGCACATGGTGCAGAAACATAAACAAAATCAACTAGTCAATAAATCAACATTGAAATTTGTCAATTGTTTAACTTCACAATTCACTTGACCTTATGAAAATGAAAATCCCACAAGATAGCACGCATGCAGAAGAGAAAGCCTCCATTAAAAATATATGGGTTGACATGCAAGCAAGTGAAGTTGGCTTTACCTGGGTCTGATCTGACAGTGGTATTGACAGAGTAGCCATGATCAAGAAGCCTCATAATCAGCCAGGACCCTATGTACCCTGAACCACCGGTTACACACACTGTACCTTTCTCTCCCTCCATATCGATCTCTCTCTGTGCCTTTAATTTCACAAGTCTGGTTCATTTGCTCATTGCATTCTCAAGATATACAGGCACCCCCATCTTATTTAGGTGAGGAATTTTTTTCACTTACTATTTTTCAGTAACTTTATGAGTGGGAAAGCCATAATTTCATCCCTGTTTTGGAAAAGCAATATATTGTAATTAACGTGCTAGACTTTCTCTCTGTTTGCTGGACTTGATATGCGTTATAAACAATAATAGCAGTGAAAATTAATTAAAGAGGGCTCCCCCTAAACCAACCATGATTACCAAGGAAAAAGGGTAAGGGAAAAGGGAAAAGGTATCGTTGACAGTTCACACAACTAGAGCCACTTATCCTGGGTTTGGTGGACTTATTGGGATAGTGAGATAAAAGAGATAAGTTTAGGATTTGATTTGAACAAAAGATAAATAATAATAAAGATCGCTGATGTTATAACTTATAGCCCATTTTTGTCATTTCCATGATAATACTGAAATTTAGATCGAGTGTCTCACATTGTTGAGTTTTGTTTGATGTGTTTGTGTTTGTGTCTGAAAAAAATACACAATGACATCTTACTTATTGTTTGATGTGGCAGAAAGAACTTTATTTAAAAAAAAAAAAACTTATAAAATTTCGATAAAAAAATAAACATAATAAGAACTAAACTTTAATTTGTAATAAATATTTAATACCAGTAGAAAAAAAATCATGTTTTTTAATTAGGTTGATGGGCCACAGGGTCACAGATCGTGGGCTAGCTTGTTGGCCTGCCTATACTTAGACCCATGGTCCTGTTCCGACCGCTGCCTAAGTTAATTAATCGCGCAGGACCCAATAGCAATAAATCGAATCGATCAAAATTAAGATGGTGGAAAAGTAAAATTATTTAGGGAATGTAATTTACATTCTTCAATTAATCCTCTTTATTTATTGCTTTTCTCTTTTATTATTCACATTTCATATTTTATTTTTATGATCAGAACTGTTTATTTTTTAGATAATTAATTGAAGATTATTTTTGTAAAAAATCAACTAATCAAAAAACGTTGGTGAATCAAATTTTATCAAACAATTTCTGATTTAATTAAATTTTTACAGAGATGATTTCTTAATTATATTAAAAAAATGAATGATTTTGATCATAAATTTATATTTTGGAATGAGAATATTAAAGAAGAAAGTTGGTGGAAAAAGTAAATTAGAGAATGTGGATAGGATTCTTCAATTAGTTATTCAGTAGATGAGGGTTAATTACAATCCTATTTACCTTGTTCCAAACATGAATTAAAGAAAACCCTTCTTTTTGCAGCATTGAATAGCGCCATCAAACATCTCACCAAGGCCGTATTTGAACTTGAACCCAGTATTCAACAGTTTCATTGATGACACATTTGATCCTTTGTAGCCTTTGATCTCCTTTAACTGACTGAAAGGAAAAATTAAGAAGAAAAAGGTTATAAGAAGAGAGTGAGAGGCCTTAGAATATTTGCCAATATCATAATAGAGCATATGAAGTATATTGACAAGAATAAATTTTGTTAGTGTTAGTTGTTCATGTGAGTACGAGTGATTATAAACCGTTGATTGGTATGAAATTCATTATACAGTATACATCAAGTAAGTTTATTGATCATTTTTAATCGTTAAATGGTAGAAGATTCATTATGAATCAATCATCAACTTATAGACCACATTTGTCTTATAAGAATTAATATTGGGGGAGAAATGATTAATCTTACTTTGGTATTGGTATTTGAATTTCTGGATATCTTGCGGGAAGAAAATCGTATAATTCATGAATCGTTGTTTGGACCGACGAACAAATGAACCTCCCTTTGGCATTGGGGTATTCAAGAATGAATATATGAGCACTTGCCACATCTTCTATGTGCACCATATATATGTGCTAATAAGACATTTACATTGATCCTGGTCACCTGAATACATATGTATATAAAAGATAATTACTAACAAATTAAGCAAAAGTTAGGAAGAAACATCGATAATATTTCAATCATATTTGCTACTTAGGTACGTCATGTTTTACATACTCCAAAAACAAGGATGTAAATTGATCTAATTTCTAAGGATAAAAAAAGAAAATTTTTTTTTTCATGCAGTGAGTGTATACATCCAAAATTTCTCACAATAAACTCCTTACATGCATGGTGATTATGTGATTACCCACTTATTGTGATAATATGTTGTATACACTTATTATATGTAAGAATTTATATATCCTATAAAAAATTTAATTTATAATAAATAATCTTAAACTAAATTACTCTAAAATTCACTTTTGGACTCTTTGTACAAATAAAAAAGCCCACAAAAGATTGCAATATCAAATAGTCTAATTTGTACAAATAATAATGCCCACATTATATTTTTTCTAAATTGTTTGCACTGAGTGCTTGGTAAATTTTTTTTTTGAAAACTTGAAAAATTGCCATTGTTTTATAGAATATTTTTTCAATTCAAAATAGTCACTATCACACAATAGCAATGATTTGTCTTATAATGACAATTTTCAAGTGCTCGGTCAAGATGCCTAGTGCTCGGCTCATTAAAGTGGACCTCGGCTTGTCACTGTGTTATTTTTTTTAAGTGGACCAACCAATAAGGGGATTTTTCTTTTTAGACTTTGAAAAAAAAATACACCCCATAATCTTAGTACATCAATATAGAGCACGTAGGTATTTAATACAACATATAGATGCTTGTGTGAGTTGCTAGCTTGACTAGCTAAATCTAGATCAATATATGGTCCCGTCACTAAAAAGCTTTCCAATATATTATATATGAGGGTATATACCCAATGTGTATATCTTTCTAAACATCAAATAATCTATCATGTAAGAGAGATAGAGAAATGACACAATAAATATATAACTCATTACATAGAAGTTATACCGAACCCAATCTAGCAAAAAAACATTTCCTATACGATATATAATAAATTATATATGTAGGTATATGTAAAAGAAGAAATGAAATACCAAATATTGGGGCCATTGCCATGTAGACAGAAGCGGGAACATTAGGACAAACGAAGGGCCCAACAACCAATGGTAAAACCACAGTGACAACATCCAACCCATGCTTTTCTCCAAACTCCAGAGCTGTCCTCTCCACCACAGTCTTGGAAACCAAGTACGAAGAGCTCACCATGTCATTACCTCTGCAAACATCGACCTCACTCCACGTGTACTCATCTGTTTCGCTGAGGCCCTTGCTGTTGAACAACACTGTGGCCAAGCTAGAAGTGTAAACGACGCGTTTCACTGTGTTGGAGTTTAGGCATGCCTTTAAGATACCCAGCGTGCCTTGCAGGGCGCGGTTGGTGACTGTTGGCTCGGGCTCTTTGCCGTCAACGTCCATGGGGTGAGCGAGGTGGAAGACGCCGGTGCAGCCTTGGATGGCGGCGGTGAAGGTTTCGGGTTGGTTGAGATCTGCATGGAAGATTTGGAGTCGGTCTTGGGCTCCTGCTAGGTTTGTTAGGTAGCTTATGTCTCTCTTGCTTTCAGCTAAAATATATATAGTAGAAGGGAAATGGACAAGATAAATGAGTAACGTTAGATCGATATGTATATCAGTTTTTAATTTGTAACACATTATTACCTTCTCTAATGGAAATTCTAATAAGATGGAATCATGGAACACATAATTCTACATATATAATAGGTCAAACCATATATTACTACCTTGTCCTGTACTGAAAAACCGCCTAGACTGCAAATTAATGACTATCTAAATATTACTCATATATATGTTTGCCTGCATATAGTACGTGTTGGTGCATATATGGTTGACCAGATCGATATAGAAACCACTACACAGCTTTACAAATTAATTACAATAGGCATATATGGCTCATACAACCTCTAATTACGTACCAGAAGGGTTGGATCTAATGGTGGCTCGAACGGTATAACCATGATGAAGAAGCCTCATAATAAGCCATGAAGCTACATATCCTGTTCCCCCAGTTACACAAACTGTACCTGATCCGACTTCTTCCATGGATCTGTAGCTCTCTATGTACGTGTCAGATTTAGCTAATTAGCTAGCAGTTATAGCTGCAGATTAAAGTTCTATATGATGGAGCTTAAAGCCTTAAATATGCATGTGTATATATATATATGGAATCTATATATATATAAAAGTAATTATTTGCGCTAGTTACGGGTCAATAGTTTGTAACATTGTCATTACAGCTATTTCTACACATTCTTTACGTTTCTTTTAATTCTGAAGGTATATCTATATATTTGACATATATGACAAATACCCGTTACGTAAATTATTATTAATTAGCCAAATCCCACCACCATATAAACGACATAACACAATATTCTCTCTCTCTCTCTCTCTCTCTCTCTTACAAATTAAACACCAAAAAAGTTGTCATATCAATAGGCAATATATAATAGGATAATTTATACATGCATTACCACTTTCAATACCGCATGACATATATATTAACACTTTTAAATACAGCATGACATATATATATATATATATATTACCACTTTTATGAATGCAATGCAAGCATATATATTGATTTATATAATTCTCTATGCATGTACGACAAACACATGATTACAGGTATGATATTAATTAGTTTATAATTATGTCCAGTCGATCACGATTACCGAGGATAAATATAACGTTTACTTGGTATTTTAAATGATTCATTCTTGCCAACGAATTATCATATTATAAATCCTTTTCCCATATTAAACAACATTAATATAGATGAGGTAATTGATATTTGATAGATATAATATGACCCAACAACTATTTTCTTTTTCAATCCATCCCTTTTTTTTTTTTTTTGAGATTATTGTGTAGACTACACATATTGTGTGATACCAACTAGCTTGTGATATCCCTCAATATATGAATATTTATAATGAAGAAATCTGGGGATTTTGTTGTTTCAATCCCCCAAAAAAAAAAACTTGCAATGTAGTGATATTTTTCTTCTTAATTATATTGAAAAATATTTCAAATTAAAATCCTCCTCTTTAAGATAAATAATGACTTGATCGGCCAAAATAAGTACTAATATTTAATATTTTAGCTCTTGGAGTTAATCCAAGTGGTGAGGGCTAAGATTAAGTTAAGTTTAGAGTTCAATTCCTTCCAAAATAATCAAACTTTTGATATTTGAAAATTGTATTAAATTGATCACATAATGCCAGTTGTAATTAATATGTACCTTTTTTTAAAAAAAAGAAATAAGAATTCGAACCTTGGTGTGTAGGAAGTGTTTTATCCTCAACTAATTAGGTTAATTTCAATTCACAATTAATATGTACTTTATAGTTAAAGAATCAAATAATATATATCATTTCGATGAACTATTAATTAACACATCATCAATTAAATTCATAATAACTTACTTTTTCATTATAACCCTGATGTGATAGTCCAATTCATGCTTCAAATCATTCCATCTTAATAATGGACCATAATGCACACACCCACATATATAGCTGTAGGCACCAATAACGTTTAACAAATTTTGACATCACATGTATATTACTTCTCTAGTATAAATGAGACCCACTTGTATTGGATCGACTTGATCATAACCCCAACAATACTAGATTTTTAAGAGAGACCATGATATATTCATCTTATTTAGTCCAAATCAAATGGTCGCGCCAATTTTCAAATGAATCTGATTTAAAGAAGACCCCTTTCTCTGCATGATTGAATTGCTCCATCGAACATGTCATCAAGCCCATGCTTAAGCTCGAACCCAGAATTCAAGAGCTTCTGTGATGATAAGCCACAAATTTTGTAACCTTCAATGCCCTTCAAAGAACTGTAGGCCAAGAGAAGAAAAAAAAAAGTTCAAATACAGATAGTTAATTAATTGTTATAATCTGAGATTAAACTTAGTGATTTGAATTTAGAACATGTGGAAATGAATTTACTCACTCCGTTGTGGGTATGGAAAAATCAGGGTATTTTGCTGAAAGAAATTTGGACATTTCGTCTATGGATATTTTAGTTGATGAACAAATGTACCTCCCTTTGGCATTAGGATTTTCAAAGAGAAAGATGTTGGCACTAACCAAATCATCGACGTGTACCATATTTGGGCTGATAAGATATTTATAGTGATCTTCATTTCCTGCATACAGCAAATAATATGTACATGAAAACAAATTGGTATCTAGCCTTGAGGAGAAAAAAAAAAAAAAAAANAAAAAAAAAAAAAAAAAAAAAAAAAAAAAAGCTTGCATCCAGAAAACATGGTAATTAATGTTAGAATCACTAAATCAATTTTAAAAATTTTAAGATATTAAGAAACGCGTTAATAATGTATAGTTTAACATGCATCTTAAATGTGGAGAGACATAAAAATACTAATAAATGGGTTGAAAAAAAGTTTTAAAATTTCGAACTAGAGACCTAGAATCAAAATTTTCTAATATTATGTTAAGTAATCATTGAATTATAAAAGCTAAAGTAGAAGTCAACTATATATTTATTTAATGTCAAACCAAACTCTCAATACATACCTAAAATCATGGCTAGGACCAAGTACACTGAGCTAGGTAGACTCTTGCAGATAAATGGACCAACAACCAATGGAGGGATCAAAGTCACAACTTCCAATCCACTTTTCTCAGCAAATTCCAGAGCTGCTTGCTCTATCTTGGTCTTGGCAGCCACATATGAAGTCCCAAATAGTTTGAGACTTCTATGAAATTCAATATCACTCCATGAACCCTCATCCACTATGTCCTGGCTGCTGCCACTATATGCCACAGTTGATGCACTAGAAGTGTACACAACCCTCTTCACAGTCTTGGAATTCAGGCATGCTTTCAATATGCCTAGGGTACCTTGTACAGCTGTTTTGGTTGCTAATTCTTCATCAGGGTCACTGTGAGTCATAGGGTGAGCAACATGGAAGACCCCAATGCACCCTTCAATTGCTGCACTGAAACTTTCAGGTTTGTTAAGATCAGCATTGAAGATGTGGAGCTTTTCTGATGCTCTTGGCAAGCTTGTGAGGAAGCTGATGTCTCTCTTGCATTCTGGCCAATACCAAACATTGTGGATGTTACTAGGTGATCACTAAATTCCAAAAAATTGCGTTTAACGAATTTATTGTTAATAATGTATATCAAACTAACATCTTCGTTCACACATAGTTTCGTTACATAAGTAAAAAGATACTCACTTTGTAAATTAACGAATAAGTGGAGATAAATAGTTGAACCCAAAACCTCATGATCAAATTGACTAGAACTATGATACTATGTGAGATTGTAAGGTAACCACTAAACTTATAAGAATGAAACCCATAAAAAAATTAGTCAACAATGTATTAAATTGTACCTGGATCAGGTCTAGCAGTTGCTCGAACAGTGTAACCATGTTGGAGAAGCCTCATAACGAGCCATGAGCCAACGTATCCAGTTCCACCTGTTACACAAACTGGACCCTTGTGCTCCTCCATTTCTGATTTTTCTATCTCAAACACAAATGAGCAATCACTTGGGGTCTTGAGGGGCAGCTCTTAAATATACATTTTGGGGCGAGATTTAAACAATGTTGTGTGACCTATTACTAAGAAAGTGATACATATTTTTATATGAATTATTCTTTTCACAAAGTTGTCCAATATTACAAGACAAGAAGCAAAAGTGGACAGAAGCTCATTCAACATTTGTGACCTCAACAAGGCCAATACAAACACTGGGGAATCAAACTCACTGTTGGGGCGGCCAATGGGCTGGGCCCAAACATGGGTGGGCCTTGGGCCCCAGCCAAAAAGGCCAACTAATTCATCGTCTAGTAATTTTTCTTTTCACTTTATTAAAAAAAGACCTCAAATTATAAAAGTTAATATAGTATGTTATTAGAGAATAAAGTTTTTGGCCTTGGATGCTGTCTCCAATATCTCCCATTCGAATCATGTACCATCAAACATTAATCCAAAGATAGAAGATTGAATGACAGATATTCATCCCAATCATATTAAGGGCTCATTCTTGGGTTGTTTCAATGTTTTCTTTTCATTAAGTGGAAGAAAAGGTAAGAGTTGAACTTCACTACCACTAAAACTTTGTTTTGAGTATTCAATCTGTTGCAATGGACAGAATCTTTACAAAATATTTATTATGATTACTTTTTACAAAATATGATAAGAAGAATTTAAAAGCTGAATATTATAACAATTGATATTGAAATGAGAATGAGTCAATAACAAAGTAAGGTGCATATCTTCTTCGATGCTTGTAAGGAAAATACAGCCACGACTTAGAAATGAACAGTTTACAAATTCAACCAATACATGACTTCAATTAAAAAGGAAAAGAATTAAGTGATTTTGTAGACACTACAAGAATAATAGGCCATTAGGGGCCAACCAGAGAGAGGCACATATCAGAGAAAATGCAAACCTGAAACTGGGTCTTTAGTGACTCATCAGCTGTCGTTACTTAAACACATTTCTAATAGAGATTATGGAAATAATGAAATCATTATGGATATGAGGAATAGCAAATAGCTACACAAAAGAGAGGGATATAACTCCAATTCATTAAATTGGAACTGCAAAAGGCTCACTAACCTTTTAAGGTAGGTTATTCCTAGATTGATAACGGATAGGAAAATGAAAAAAAAAAAAAAAAAAANNAAAAAAAAAAAAAAAAAAAAAAAAACTAAGAACTAAGCTCACAAATGGACAATTTTATCAAAAAAATTTTGTTCGTTTATTTATATAAAAAATATCGTTTGAATTGTTAAAAAATTATGAAATTGAACTCCATAAGATATCTTAAAAATAATTTTATTTATAGAATCTTACAATAGAGCCTTCCTATATTAACTAATACATTGCACAAATACTTCTATTTATAGAATTAAATATATTTAGATTAAAGAGGTTAATAATAATATCATCATCCTCTTACCTTAATCTCAAGTTTTATGCACATTATAGGATCACATATGTTCTCAAATTTCACACTTTTCAGTTTTTCTTTATTGAATCTATTACTTTAAAAAAAAATTGGGGTTATTTCTTTATCAGACACTATTTATAAATTTTAGAGAAAAAATAACACAGAAATTTCCAAAAAATCATGACTTTTACCAAAAAAAGTAGGAATAAATCATGGTGGCATGGTCAAGTCCAAAAGTGCAATTCTTTATCTTATATAAAATATAATAATAGTCCACCACCTTCTGGACTTGTGGATTATGAATTCATGACCAAATGAACCTTCCTCAAAATACAAAACTAGTTTTTTCTTCAATAAATGCAAAGTAGTTGTTAGAAATAGAATAACTTGCAAGTTTAGCCTAACTTTGTAATATAAAATTCTCTTAAAAAACCAAAAAACCTTTCCTAACTTTTATACCTTAAATCATTTTCTTAAAAACCATTTCTACATTAAAAATCATGAACTCAGTCTCCAGCCCATAACTAAAAGATAAAACAAAAAAAAAATTTTATTTTCTTGTTGGTTTCTTTTCTCAAACCTCATCTGGTCTCCAACAACACGGATTCCAATTCTATACGCCCACCTGGAATCCCCTATAAACCCTTGATATCCATAAATTTCGCTTCTATAAATAATAAAACAGCTGAAAGCACAGAAAACCAAAAAGAGAGAAAAATACATAATTTCTCTGTTTTTCAAAACACTGTTTCCCACTCTGTTTTTACAGCTTCGTCAGCTCGGACTTCCAAACTAACCCAGCTGAAAATCACAAACCCCAGATCACACTCAGCTTTGAGAAATCAAAAACAAAGAAAAAGGGGGATTTTTTCTTGATGTAGGTTCTGTTTTTTTTTAGCAATATTATGCATAGATCTGGAGCTGCCATGGCTTGGAACGTGTTCAAGTTCTGCACAGCTCTGCGCGGTCTGGGCTCGGTCATGATCCTCTTGGTTCTTGGGGTCGTGGGTGTCACCTATTACACTGTCGTTTTGACTAATTATGGCCCAGCGTTGTACGACGGTGGCCTTGACTCTGTCATTGCTCTTGTCGTATTGATCTTATTCCATTGCCTGGTAAACCTTCGAAAAGCTATCATATTTTGATTTCTGTTAATGATTTTTGTGTGGGGTTGGTGGGTTTTCTTCTTAGAGTTGTTGGGTTTTAGAATCTGTGCTTTTCGGTTTGGTACATGAGAATTTTGCATCTTACAGTAAATTACAAAAATTTGCAATTCTTCCAATATATTCTACAATCAGTTATTGTTTTTTGTTTTTTTGGGTAGTGGTTGAACGTATTCCAGAAGTCTGAAATTACTTGGAGGCTCTTTTTCAGTGGTTTCTAGAAATTTTTTAGCTCTCTTGATTATTATGAGAATTTCATTTCTGCTGTCTTTTTGCAATTTTTTTTTTCTAGTATGACTGCTTTTTTCTTTTCCCCTTTTGATTTTGTTTAGTTGAGACTGAATCAAGGATTTGATGTGGTAAATTGGATAATTTATTTTTGTATTCTTAGCTCAGAGATGTCAAAAAATGGTGTCTGATCAAGTGTGAAGGAGAAAATAAAGCTAAAAGTGGAAAATTTGTTATAATTGTGCAGTTGGTGATGCTATTATGGAGTTACTTTTCTGTTGTTTTGACGGATCCGGGTAGTGTGCCTCCTAACTGGAGGCCTGCTATTGATGAAGAAAGAGGGGAGGCTGACCCGTTGAATGGGTCGGAATTCAGTGGTTTGCAGCCTGACACATCAAATCAAAGAATCCGGTATTGCCGAAAGTGCAACCAGCTGAAACCACCTCGTTGCCATCATTGCTCAGTTTGTGAGTCACATTTTGAGAACTTTCTTCATAGTATCTTTTAGCAATATTTTGTTTTTTTCTGTTCTTTTGTTTGTTTAAAGTCGGAGCATAATGTTGCATGGATTTCTTTGTTTCAGGTGGGCGGTGTGTTCTTAAAATGGATCACCATTGTGTATGGGTTGTTAATTGTGTCGGGGCCTTAAATTACAAGTATTTTCTTCTTTTCTTGGTAAGTCTGTTTTACTGCCTAAGCTGAAAGACCTTTAAACATGAGAAATTCTTTTTTGTTTGAGTTGACCTTATTCCAAATACCAAGGTTTTATTTTCATATTTTTTGTTCTTATGTGCTTAACTTCTGTTTTCTTCATACCCTTGCCTGTGAATATTGATTTGATGAATCATTATCATATTCCTCAGCATGTAGCTAGATACAATGCAAGAGTCGGTAGCATAGATGTGCTTCTGCAGACTATTCGAGTCACCTTTTTAATTTTATTCTCTGACATTACATGAGTATGAGTAGTGATAATCATCCTGGTAGTGATATCTTCATTAGAATTGTGTGCCTAGTTGTGAGCATTTGAAACAAATTTATGCTGATAAGAAGTTAAAGGTGTTGGGTATAGTTTTTGTTGTCTTAAAAGGGCTCTGAAATATGTTGTCTTTTATTTTGTTCAACAAATTTTAAGCTTAAATTCTGATGTGCAATCAATGGCCCGCTGATAGGTGAAAACACATAGGCTACACATAATTTCTGTATCTTTGTCACAGAAATGAATGTACCACATAAGCTTTTGTAATGAGTTTTTGCTAGCATTAGAAAAATGGTCCTGGACTGTATGCCAAGCAGATGGTTGCAAAATTTGATAAATAGAAGAAAATTTGAAGAGATGCAGAAAATAAATTTGTTGGTATGGGCTGGGACTTTGACCAAATTATCACTTCTTTATGAATTTGATTGTTTCACAGGTCAATACACACATTGTAAGGCTCACCTATATGTTTACCTTTTTCATTTAACTTATATTATACCAATATGACAATTATATTAGTAAAAACCTTTACATAGGAACTTATGTTTTGAGTTATGACAATGCTAAATACGTGATATACAAATCTCTAATTTAATAAAGTAGGGAGCGTTATAGTATGCGTGGAGTTACTTACGTATGAGAGTTGATCACTGTTAAAAATCTTTAAGCTAGGTTCAGTACACTTTTGGTGAAAAGCTTTAGATGGGTAGAAAATCATGAGTTTTAACTTTTAAGTTATAAGTATGGTGTTTTTCAAGAATGCAGTCACTCTAAGTTTTAGTACGTTATTGTTCTCAGTCTAGTCTGGTACTGGCAGTGGTTATATTATAGTGCTGTTTCATAAATAGCTTGGTAATTCCTTTTGTTTTCTTAACCATGTTTGTGGGTCCATACTTTATCAACTTGATGATGAGTTTATTTATGATGGAGAAGTTCTTGTTGCTATACTTATTTTGTTCCTATCATGCACCCAAATGATTTATTATTGGGGATTATGATTTATAAGTTATGAATACACAAGTAAATTTGTTTATATATTTTGACTGATTTTATTCTTTTGTTGTATCCCAATGCAGTTCTACACATTTCTGGAGACAACTCATGTAACTTTATCCTTGCTGCCACATTTTATTTCATTCTTTAGTGATGGAGAAATACCTGGATCACCTGGGACCCTTGCGACGACCTTTCTTGCTTTTGGTATTACCTAATTTTACCTATTTTCTTACCTATGGATGTGGTTGCATCTCTATTTTGCTAATGACCATTGTTGCTTCATTTACAGTCTTGAATCTTGCATTTGCGTTAAGTGTTTTGGGGTTTCTGATCATGCATATATCTTTGGTCACTGCAAATACCACTACTATTGAGGTAATGCCTTTTTCTTCGATCCATTAACAATATTTCTTTGTTTTTGCATACTACCATTTAACTGGGGATTGCCTTATGCTTATATCTTAACGGTTTCAAAAGAATGAAGGCTCTTATAGAAAGATTAGACATATGGTATGGTAGTGTGGGCTTCATGCAAAGGCCTCTGTTGTATGAGTGAGCGGTTTTCCTTGAATTGCAGTTCACATTTACTGAAGGTTCTTAGATTGGCATGTGTCCACCTTTACATGTGTAGCTTTTGTTTTCAGTGGTTGGACTAGTGATGTGGCAAATCTTAATTGCATGTATTTGTAAATCACGGATTAGGCTTACAGACATACCAACATATAAGCAGTAGTCTTGCGGCTTCTGTTTGAAATTAGTACAATACCCTTTCCCAAGGGGAAATGAGTTGCAGTTTGGAATTAGATGCTGATGGGATTATTATTTTTGATCAGGCATATGAGAAGAAAACCACTCCTAAATGGCGCTATGACCTTGGTCGGAAAAAGAATTTTGAACAGGTTAGCGCAATATCTTTTAAATTTAACCAACATTCTGGCAATAACAATGAATTTTTTGATGTTCTGTGGCAATTTTTGGAAACCTCAGAGCACGAGGGTCTTCGCTGCATGTCCATGTATAATAAATCAACAACTTAAATCATTCCAACACAAGCAAACCTTCTTCTTAAAAAAAAAAATGCAAGCAAACATAATTTCTGGGTAGGTGGTGCTCCTTAAAGTGTTGACTTATGGCCTCCATTGATGCTATTTTTTGAAGCATGTGTCACATCTCATCAGAAAAGAGGTTCTAGAATCTAGTCAATCTTGTTACGGTCTATAATATTTGGGCAACTTGGGTCAATATTTCTGATTGGGAGACTTGACCTGACCTTGATGCTCGGACAAGAAATTCTTGTTTAGATTTAAAACAAATTGCGCATGCTGCAAAATTGGTTAAATGATCTATTCCAGTTTTGTTAATGCAATCTGGTTGAAGCAGTACACTTTAGAACAAATGAGATTTCAGGGTCTTTAAGCTTTGAATATGCATACTAGTTGTAGGACTGTATTTTAATATTGAAAGAGGATTTGTTTACTTGTTTTCACATTACCTTATGGTTCATCATTTTCTTGGATGTCCCCTTTTTTCTCTAATTATGATGTGGTTAGTAGTATGCTTTTGATGGACCTGAGTGTGTGCGTCTCTTTACCAGTCTTTAATTGACTGTGTGTCTTATGGATTACTCTTAAAGGTTCTGGTATTTGTATCAGGTGTTTGGGACAGACAAGCGATACTGGCTCATCCCTGCTTATTCAGAAGAAGATTTGCGACGGATACCAGCGCTTCAGGGCCTTGAGTATCCGTCTAAGCCTGAGTTTGACTCCCAAGAGTTCTAAGTACCATATGTTCGACATGTAGTGATACGGAAATTTTCCTTGTAAGAATAGATATGGGACTCACTCCACACAAAGTTCCCTTGTAGTCATAACTCATCGAAGGGCTTGCAACTAATTTGGGATCATAATTTTCATTCCCATGGGCTTGTAAGCATTACAATTAGAGTGAGTGAGAGAGAAGGCATTACCAGGAGGCAGATCAAGAAGAGGGTTTATGAGTTGCAGTGGGAATGGCTTAACTGCCTGATTTGTTTTATGTTTTATATGTCTTGGGAAAATTGGGTACTGTAAAATAGGGAAATGAAACTCTTTCATGTGGTGGCAATGGCATCAAGCATCATGATTATGTTCCTTTAGGTTTGTTGTACCCATCATTGGAAACACTGAATCGAATCAATCTCTGTGGCCTGCCAATCAAGTGTAAACTGTGTAATGCATGCTCTGTATGTATCCATGAAAATATCTAATTTCATATTGATTTCATGCTTCTCTATGTGACACACCTACATTTTTGTCCTGTTGATGAACAATCACTAATGTTTTTTATTTTTTTATTTTTTATAACTTAAGAAGTGTTTTTAGAAGGTCTAAAAAATGTTTCAAATAGTCGATAATGCTTGTAATAGTGTTTGGTATATACAAATTTGGGAAAACTTATTTTATATATTGTAAGTATTACTCTTGCTGCGCTACCTTGCCACCTTCTTTTCCCTCCCATCTCTCCTCCTCTAAAATCTTAGGGCACCTTGCAGAATGGAAGAAACGCGTCCTAAAGCTAAATGAGATCGCCCTGGCACTTCTGCTATGCCACTAAAACTCGCAGCTAATCTCACATTGATCCAGGCCATCATGGGCAATGGAAAACTTCTTATTCCTCGTGCGGTCAAGCTTTGGGTTGAGCGATATGAAAAGGATCCAAAACCCGCTGTGGTTGAACTCTTGACAATGCTTTTTGAGGCATGTGGTGCCAAATATCACATCAAAGAATGGATGAGACTGAAACCGAAACCCATGTCGATGATGTCGTGGATGATCTAGTTAAGCTTGCTAGAAAAGGGGCAGCTGAAGATTACCAAAGTTGGAGAAATACGGAATCTAAATACTTGAAAGATAATCTTCAATTGTTGTTGGATCATTTGGTTCGTGAGTGTCAATATGGACCATTGTTTGATCGGATTTTGTTCGACAAGTGTATGAATTATATAATTTCCTCGTCACGCACTCCTCCAAGAACGTATGGTCGTGCTGCTACGTTGATGGGTCTCCAACTCGTCACTTCATTCATAGCTGCTGCTAACACATTTGGTGCTCAGCGAGAAACTACTCGTACACAATTAGATGCTGAAAAGAAGAAACGAACCGAGGGGCCTCGGATGGAGTGGCTGAACAAGAGGTTCTCAGTGACTCATGAAATGATAAATGTGTTCCAGCAGGTGATGCTCATGGATCGCTACCGAGACATTGATCCAAATATTCGGATGTCTTGCATAGAGTCACTAGGCGTATGGATGCTGTCCTACCCATCAATGTTCTCGCAGAATAGATACCTGGAGAAGTGTCTTGGACAGATGACAAGAGCGCCAGTGTAAGAATAGCTTCTGTCTTTGCATTGCAAAATCTGTATGAGGTTGATGATAATGTGCCAACTCTTTGTCTATTCACTGAGAAATTTTCGAGTCGGATGATTGGTCTTACTGATGACATTGATGTTTCTGTGGCTGTATGCGCCATTAGCCTTGTTAAACAGTTACTAAGACATCAGCTTCTACCAGATGATGACTTGAGTCCCTTATATGATTTGCTTATCGATGAGCCAGCAGAGATTAGGCACGCTATTGGGGATTGGTATATGAACTTGATTTCTCAAGGTGATGGCAGCAATTTTTATATCCCCATCTTGGCAGAATGTCAAGAATTCTTAGTGAGTTCTCCACATCCAATTTTAATCATGTATGTCATTGATGATGTTTGGGAGCACATGAGGCCATGTAGGACTGGAAGTGTATCATATCCATGCTCTCAAAAAGAAGTATTTGAACACAACAGACAAGATATAACTCTTGCAATGATGAACAAGTACCCGTTACTTCTACGTAAGTTCATGGCTGACAAAGCAAAAGTAGCATCACTGATTCAAATCATATTGCATATGAACCTTGAGCTATATTCCCTGAAGAGGCAAGAGCAGAATTTCAAAATTGCCCTTCAACTCATCAAATAGGCATTTTATAAGCATGGTGAGAAGGCAGCGTTGAGATCTTGCATAAACGCCATCAGCCTTTGTTCCACAGAGCGTCATGGGGAGCTAAAAGATATTTCCCATCACAATTTTAAGGAACTTCAGTATGAGCTTATTTCTAAGCGTAAATCTGCAATGAAAAAGGTGGCAGATGATGGCCTACCATCGGCATACGGATGAACTTTCTAGAACAAGTGGTGATGAATTATTAGCAAGCAAGCCTTTTGCAGAATTTGAAGAACTGGCTGCTGGGCTTACTGGGACGCTTGTTGGTGCTGCCAGAGCCAAGAACAAGCACAAACCAGACATTTTAAAAATTGTTAACAATGGCATTGAATAGACATTTTCTGGAAGGTGTTGTGCTCCATTTTGTATCCAAGCTGCCTAGAGCTGATGTTCTGGACATCATGAAGGATGTCCAAAAAAAAGAGAAAGAACGTACATACGGATGAAAACCACAGTGGCTGGCGCCCCTATCATATCTTTGTGGATAGCTTGCGTGACAAGTATGTGAAGAATGAAAAAGATGGGGCCTTTTTGAAGCACAGCAGGGGGTGTCCGCGCAATAGGCGGAACATACAGGGAAAGAGACTCTTTTTGACCATGAAAATGATGAGCATGATGAGGAAGAGGATCTAGATGAGGATGAAGATGAAGATATGCTCCTTTGATTCATTCAATTGGGTCATCATCTAAGTTAAGAGAAGGGCATTGAAAGCTTCAAGTGGGGAAAAAAAAGGCTGAGTTCAGATAATTTAGCTGATTCTAGGAAAGGTTGTAAACTTGTAATGCAGTAATTTTTATATGTTTGAAATGATGTAATTCGCATTTGCTTCCATTTTCTGATTGATAAAATTGGTATTGAAGTAATATGGGATCAACACATCTATCATACAGTCGATCTTACTGTTGCCACTGCTTTGGGACAAAACAAAAACAGGTTTTATTTATTGAAGAAATTAATTAATTAGTTATTGGTCTAATATTATTACTCTTCGTTTTTCAAAAATATTTGCTTTAAATCTCACTTTTCAAATATTAAGAAAAACAAAAAATCTCCTTCTACGCTTCTCCTAATAGAAAAAAAAAAATTTTAAATAAAAGTGTTAGCTANGTGTTAGCTATTTTTTTTTTTCTATATTTTCTTTCAGCCTTTTCTTTTTCACCTTTAATATTGATCATCTTACATCATATTATGAAATAAAAATAATAATAAAAAATCCAAGAAACAG
>QANT01003251.1:0-45493 GCA_003254885.1 Purshia tridentata | reverse complement strand
CAATACTTTTATTCAAAATAATAATTAATATAGTGATGGAAGTTATCTTTTTCAACTTACCAAGACAATCACAACTAAATTGTAAACAGTCACAATTAAGATATGATTGGATTATTTTTTATAGTTTTAATACAATAAAGTATAAATTAATGTAATAGTATATATGTAATATATAGATATATATATATTATTGTAGTGGCATGTGATGTAATATTTGTAAATTATAGTGCCCTTTACTATATTATTATGTTTGACTTTTCAACTAGTACCTAATCTAAAATACTATTAAATTTTGGTACCTAAACTAAAAAATTATTGAAATTTGGTATTTAAAGTCAATTAACCTATTTAAAATCTACTATAAATATCTTTAAACTTTAGAGGTATTTGTCACTTTTATTAACCAAGAAAATTAATTTAAGAGAGAGACAAGCAAATACAAATTAACTTGCAAATTAACTTACAATATTATACTAAAGTTTTCGTGATATAAGGAAAATATATAATTAATGGAAATATTACTAAGGAAGGCACATAGATGAAATGATCATTTAAACATTATAAAAAGAAGCATCCTTTATAGCTAGCTAGGTCCTAGAGTCCAAGGCCAAAATAGTGCTGAGGTTCATTGGGTGCATGTACTTGTTGGTTCCACTCAAGATTTGTTGCACAATGATCCTGTTAGCCTTCTCGGAAGGATGAAATGGATCCCAAAATGCATACACATCTCTGTTGGGGCACAAGTTGGAGGCTATCGTGCACAGCCCAATGCCATTGTAAGGTCCTTGTCCACAGCATGCTACTTTTGAAGTCACAAATCCTGCAAAACCATATCAACATTATGTATCTTATTAATGCAATTCGGTTTTTCAAAATAGGTTCTATCTATCTATAAATTTAATTAACAAGACGTACCATAGGCATGAGGATCAGAGATGAAATCCATGTGCATCTCCATTGCATTTGCAGCAACAAAGACATCTGAACCAACTTGACTGTTGAGATCATTTATCATTTGGACTAGTTGTGGGTTGAACAAGTTGGCAGCTCGTTGCAGCTCAACAGCGCACTCGCCATTTGTGCTATGCTGAGCCAACTCTGCAGGAACACAGCCTAGTGGTCCAGTGCCTGTCACCAAAACCTTACGTGCTCCCAATTCATAGAGCCTCTGCATTATTTGTGAAACCACACGTAATATAAACCATCATATATGAATTTGCTGTCAGTTTCAGTCACATTAGTGCACATTAGACAGTATTAACTAAATATATATTGTTAATCTTTTTCTTAAACAGTTATAAGCGCACTTTTGGAGTTAAGTGATTGCCCGACATGATTGTAGAACATCCTGGGTTGAAACCCCAACCCTCAATTTTCTGCATATTTGTTAGTTTGTAAGATGTTAGGTGCGCTGTATATGAGAGAAGGTGTTAACTTAATATATATTGTTGGTACATTCCCTAACAATTAGCTTAAACTTCGGAAGTCTAATGGTTATTAATTTGTCTAAGTACTGTGAACACTCCCCACTATTTATGCTGTCCTCCAAACATCTTTAATGCAAGTAGATAATCATAAGTGCATTTGGGCAAACGGCATTAATGAAAATTCAAAGTGTTTGCTGGTCTCACCAACCAAACTTATCTTTCCATATCTCCCTGCTTCCGTTAAAGTCACATCACCATTACTCACACCCTCCTACTTTATTGTGACCAGTTATCTACGCATATCGTATGCATGCATGGTGTTACTGCTACACTTACCATGTAAAGTGCATAAAATAGCAGTAGCAGAAATAAATAAAAGACTTCAAAGAAAGAAATATGTGCGAGTACTAAAAATAGAGCAAGAAACAAAAAATTAGTTACCACTAGATTTTTTCGATATTCAGAAATGAGGTAGACAACATAGTCCGGGAGAGAGAACTGGCGAGATCTAGCAGAGAAGGGAACCAAGTAGTAGTTGTTCACAAAATCATTGCCACCAAGAGTGATAAGAACCAGTGCTTGGTTCACAAGTGCTTGAGTCTGATCAGCTCCAATCAGGCCACTCACCCTTGTCTGATATTGTTCGAAGTACTCCAGTTGTTTGAAGATTCGAATTATGTTAAGCTGCACATCCAAGGTAACATGCATTATTGGACATATATAGCTCAATAAAAAATAAAAAATATGTACTTTAATTGCATTTTTCTTTAAATATGTATTACTAGAACTAGTGCTACTCAGTAAGCTTAAAAAGGAGTAGTACTACTTACAAACTGGATGCCAGTGTCATTGAGAATTCCAATCCCAGCAGAAGCAAAGTTGGCACCAACAAGTAGCCTTTCTCCATTGAGCAGTGGACTCAAGTATGGCAATGTGGGCTCTGACCCAAGTTGCTCACCTGAAAATTAATGCATGCAAATTAATAAGTGCAAATATGATCATTAATCTTGTCCTCAGCAGGACAAAATCACTAAAAGCATATACATATATATAATACAAATGTACTAATTAAGAAGCTCACTGATAAGGTCAGGTATGTTAAGGCCATTAGAAAAACGGCCGGTTGCTCTGTGAGTTGGATAGTCTATGCCATAAGGATATGAGTCTGCGCGGGCAGTGGTGGCCAGGAAGTCATTGTTGCCATTGTCCACCAGAGAATCTCCGAAAACGAAGAAAGCCCGTGCCTCAGCTTGACAGCCAGCACCAGTTATAAGCAGGAGGCCTAAACTAATCCATGAAACAAAGATTCTATGCATGATGGAATATGGCTAGCTAGCTCTATGCAATCAAGTCCAGTCCCAGACCAGCTCTTTAGTGCACACTAGCTAGCTAGTTATTGTATTTCCACTGGAAATTAGTGAATGAGCTCTATAGCTTTATATATTGCTCACTCATACTTGGCACCATATTAATGGCTCCACCGCCACCAGAGATTACAGGTTTTGGACTACCATTTACAAAAGCTGGCTCTGGTAGTTCCAGGAAGTTAAATGGAGAATTATGTAGGCAGCCAGTAGTTATTGTTCCACCATGGCCATATATTTGTCGATATTGACAACTTACTTTGCATTGCTTTCATTGTTGTGTTGACAATTTTGATATAGGTGACAATACCAAGTACTTTTTAACACCATGAAAAATTTTACACAGTGAAAATATACAAAACAATTGAAGGTTTGGGTTAGGTTTTTCAGCTTTGCATTCAATCCTTGTTTTTTACTTTGCTACCTACTTGTTGCAGCTTTAATCAACCACTTTCTATTTCTGGCAAAGTGGGGTGATATAATTTCCTTTGTCTATAAAACAAAATTCTGAATCATGAAGGAAGATATCATTTCCTTTCAGAAATAATTGTAGTAGCTTTTAGAATTCTGCAGCCATCTCTGTGATCTGTTGTACCATAAGCTCATTTAAGAAGCACTAACATTGTCAGAGCAGTTATTTTCTTTCTTATATTCTGCATTTTTTTTTTCCTTTTCTTCGTTTTAAGGATGGAATTTCATAGTTGAAGATCATAGCCATTCACTCCCTAAATCATGATCTAGCTTGCCTACAATGTTAATTGTTTGTGAAATTTGAATGCATAATTATGTTTTTAAACTAAGAACCAGAGGAGAAACATTAAATGCCTAACCCTCTTGGAGACAGTTTATTATTCTTGTAATTCCTTATAATGCCCCCAGAAGGATGTCTATCACTCTCCAAATTTATTGAGTTGGGGTAGGTTTCAATTGGCAGGTTGCAATTTGCTATATACAGAACTATAATTAATCTAACATACATAATGAGTCAGCCCTCTCATCCCAAATTCCCAACTATCATGAGTGGTGCATTTGTAGCTTTGCCTTACAAAGGTGATGATGGTGGAATTACTGGTAAATGGGGGGACAGACTAGGGACAACATATTAGTAAGCCATGTGACCAAAATAAATTTGATGGGGTGTGATCTAACTACTTCCAATAGGCACTTCCTATGTCACTTGAATGAGCATTAAACTATATGTAATAAAGGCATTTAATCCCAGATCCTTCTCAGGTTACTGACAATACAAAGAAAATGGTTTGGGATTAAAGTAGTAAACCCATCAAGTCTGATGAAGATTTGTGGGATAATAAGGAATGAAAAATTTATCATTTCACTGAAAAAAGGTTAACAGGATTAAGGACTGTTAGATTTTTCAAGTACTTGTTGGTAATTGAGTTTTGTCCCCAGTGAACATAAATGTAGTTTATATCAATATGAAGTACTCTTTTAAGTGTTTCTCAAATAACAGTAACAGCAAAAGCAACACCCATTTTGTTTTGCCAGTACGGAAATTGCCAATTGCCAAAGCATTTATCATTCAGATCCTACAGAATTCACACACATTCACTTAATAAAGAAGAGGAAGTAGATCAAAGGCTGGGAATTATATCTGCAGCCACGCAGACTGCAATGAATTTGGTGGGGTTACATTTTATTCGCATGCAAAATTAGTTGTAATTAATGTAAGCTTCTAAGTACAATACAAAGAAAAACAAATTTCTTTCGTAGTTGATGAATCAAAGATTCTGGAAGTCATAACAGTATTCTTAATTCAGTAAAATCATTAATCATTCTGAATAGTCTGGCCACTTTATTGAATTTGTGTAACAAATAATTTAGTTATATTCAGAACGTTAGGAGCAAATATTTAAGAAAACTTCTTTAAATAAGGGTTGTCACAAAACTTCTGTTTTGTGGATTATGTGATAAAATAAGATATCTGCTATGAGTTGTATAAGCTTCAATGAGGCAGCTTCTTCTGCAACAAAATGCCTTCACGTGGCATAGCTTAAATATAAGCAGACAACTGTCCAAGAAGCCGACATTTCTCAAAGCGGTAGACCATAAAGTTGAAGCCAATATTTTCAGGCTCTTTCAATTCCCAAGAAGTACAGAGAAGGATAAAAATTCATATCCTTTCAAGTTTTAGTTAACTTTCTACTTTCCAAGATGCAGTATAATAATCCTTTCACTTACTGATTGCCGAGTACAGATTATTGACAGTTTTCTAACTCTTTGCCAAGGGCAATATCTTGGAGTGACACTGAGGTTATGACGTAACAGTCATGCTTGTGGTTTTATGTTACATGCTAGGCAGTCAGTGTCTTAGTTTCTCATTGCAATTCAAGCAAATCTATTAGCCTATATATGTCAAAATCATTGGCTTTTTGTATTAGTTGTTAAGGATGAGTGTGACTGCAGGTTTTGATACAGTGGAAAAACATGTTATGGCTGCTCAAATGATTCTTGCATTAAAACAACAAAGGAAAAGGATTGTGACACTATTAAATTAATGATGCAAAATAGTACCAAATTCTGAAATCCAAATTGAATCTTTCAGTGACGTGCCTGCAGTTTAATCTACAAACCAAAACACTTGGAATTGAAATGTTTGGTATTTGGTTTGCTTTTGAGGGGCATGCAGGCTAATACAGCAATTAAGTGCCATTATCTGGGCAGTGGGCATTTATACACACCCAATACCTAGGACCGAGAATGGCACAGGTTGTATTGGCATTCAGGACCAGAACATTACCAAGAAAACAATATGGGCCTCGGGTCAGGCAATAAGACCCACAACGATACCAAACCTATTCCATGGATGATGAGTTGAGTTTGACAGTAAGAGCCTAAATAATGTTGCATCAAGGTTAGAAATTGTTGGAGCAAAATTACACTCCTATGTGATAAGATTCAAAAATCAACCATGTATAGAACATAAGGACTAGATGCAGCCATTTTGAATGTAAAAATTATATTATCCAAATCAAATCTCAACCTAAGTTTAATTCTCAAGTACATAATAAATCAAAGCAATGAGCTTGGTGATTATTTCATAAGAGGTTAAGGAAATTTTCCCATGTGAGTCGAATGGTGGAGCATTGAGGATAAGAAATAAAGAAAAAAAACTTCATATGTTCATATGCTCATCATTTTTTGACCCAAAAACATATATAAAGATGAAATATATGAAAACAGAACCACAAAAACAAAAACAAAATTTCTATAAGGCTATATGCAAGCCTATACATAATCTGTATAATATATAGCAACATCATATGCATATGTGCCCCTTCACAAACTCCATTGAACTTCTAAAGCATCCCAATCTATGAATTCATCCACTCCACCCATCATAACTCCTTCCATGTCATCCATCTCTAGAAAATTCTTGTGATCACCACAAACTCCAGCCCATTTACTCAATTCAGGGGTAGAGTACTCTTCCACAAATCATCGCCATCCCACCCTCCAAACATTAATAAATCTGCTTCATGATGATCAGAACCTTTAACAGCAGAACCATCCGCACTTGAATCCTTCATAGACTCCCCAATATCAACGGCTGAGGTGCTTGAATTAGTACTACTTGAAGATGATGATGCAGGGTCAGTTGGGTGGTGTGGCTGGTGCAGGTTGAGCTTGGCAGAGAGCCATAAAGCTTTTTTGCTGCATCATCATAAGAAAGTGCAGTTCTGTTGCAGTGTTGAAAGTGCCTAGCCACAGCCTATTACCACGATTAGGCACTCGTATTTCATCCACCCATTTGCCCCAAGTCCTCTGCCTCACTCCTCTGAAGCTGCACAGAGCATTCTGTGGCCCTCCCTGCCCTTTCATGCACCCTTTTCTTGAGCGCTCCATACTGGGTTTCTTTGCCACCTTTCTCTCTAAGTCCTTGTCTATGACATTTTTCATTTGTGTGATTCAAGATATGGCACACAGTGACCTAAAACTGCTTGAACTACTAGTACTCATGTGTCATATGTGTTTGATGCCAAAAGTAAAAAGTTATATCCAAATTGCTTTAATTAGTACTTGGGTTTGGTTCTTTGGAAGAGAGTGAGCAGTGAACATGTGTAAAACAATAGTCTGGCTGTTGCTGTAGCACACCACCCTCTGATGAACACATGTCAAACAGTCAAACACCTGTCTAATTGTTTCAAGCTCCTTAAGCTTGAAGATATATCATGAATTTGATGAATTTCCTTATTTTTCATGCTTAATTTTACTTTTTTGATATCCTTTTCACACGTGCATACTACATGTGAGCAGATGAGTAGCTTATCATGTAGAGCTGAACACGTGTGCCTATGGTTTAATTGTCGAGTGTCACCAAGTACAGAAAAAAATTTATTTTCTTTTATATAAAACTTGAGAGGTGAATTTTGGACCTCTCCAACATTATGGATCATAATAGAAATACCATGCATGGAACCAACTAAACAAATAGCTGAGAAAATCAGTAAAATTAAGAGAAGGAAATTGACCTTAGACAGAGGTACACAGAATGACACAAGAGTCAAGATTAAGATGGTCTGCAGCCACAGCAGTTGCACTGCATTTCCAAAAGATGATCGTCCTATTTGCTAGATATTTGCAAATATTTCTGTCAGTGTAAACCAGAAAAGCGAAGACAAGTCATAAAACCAAACCAAAGCAACATATCCATTCTAGCAGACTAGCTCCAACATTGAAGGTTTGATGAAGAAAACTTGCATAGATATATAGAAGATGCATGCATTGCATTGGAGGCTTGCAGCCTATTACTACTTATTAGTTGCATTTACAATTCTTGATTAAGTGAAAGTTAAATAGTCTGAGAACTCACCAGTTAAGTTAAAGTTGACCAAGACAACCATTTTTGATTGTATATCAGTCTATCACAAGAACCCAAATGAGATATTTCTGTTTTTTATCAGGAAATTGGATTTTTCTATATATACGTAATTAAATAGCAACTAGAAAATGAAAAGAAATTAGTACTAGAAAAGCTATTAAAATCGATTGAGTCGCTGCCTGTAATTAAATAGTGATAGAAAGCAAAACGCACATAAAGGAAGAAGTGGAAGAACAACTTAACTGAAATATCATCAATCACCTCTTTCAATGCAGCACATCACCGTAGCTATGGACATGCTAAGTCTGGGAGTTTCACAGAGACATCGCCGGAAGACGAAGAGTGAAGAAGAAGACTCACGCGTTCCACGCTATTTCTCTGTGAGTGGGCATATGCTAGGGCTTTTCGAAAAGTGCCGTCGCTTTCGAACACATTTCTCGCACGAAATCTACACGTGAGAACTGCAAAAATGAGGTGATGTTTGGTGTCTGTGTTGTTAACGTGTTATTTAAAGACACGACTACTAAACAAAAATACAGTTTAAAGTTTAAACAAACACAGCCAAAACTATAAACTTGCAAGATCTCGTAAAAATGACTGATTTTGAGCATAAACAAATTCTCATGAGTCAATATTGTACTTACTTTTTTTTGTTTCTAGTGAAATAGTGAAGGGTAGTTATGACTTTTCAAATTCTCAATATTTAACATTTAGTCCAATTGGATTGATCTGCAAAACTGAAAAATCCTTTCGAAATTTGCTTACTAGTCCATTGTTTTATGCAGTTGAGGACAATATATAATTTTTAATTACTTGTTTGTTATGCTATATTTCGGTTTTGTTCATATAATCTGTGAAAGCAACTTGCCAACTGTTCCGGTTCTGCGTTTCTTTCAGTAGTGCTTGCGTTTTGATTAAAAAATAATAAAAGAGCTTTGCCAACTAGTCCAACGAGTGAACGACCAGCCGACCACTAATGTCTGCGCCATAATCACAATCATCAAACCAAGGACTAAAGCCTAAAGGCCGAAAGCCGAAGCCTAAAGATCAAGGCCCAAAGCTCAAAGTTCAAAGCCCAAAAACTACAGCCCAATCTCAAAGCCCATCACCATCATCATCCTCATGCGAGCTAGTAGCTACTCCAAGCCAAGCCTCCAACTCTGGCAAAAGCCAGAATATAAATATAAATATATATATCCTCTGTGTCACTCTCGTCAGCTCCTAAAACCCTAAGCCAGCTGAAAAAAACCATCCAAATTCTCAACTGGATCTTTCATTCGGATCCATCAGCCTGCTTCCCAATGGCGACTCAAACAGAGTCTCTCCTCTCCGTCGCCGGGTCGGTCTCCACTCCCTCCACCAAGAAACGGGTTCGGATCTTCCGAGATGAAATCTCTTCCATTATCAACAGCTCGGGTTAGTCATAAGCTTAGTTCTCGATTGCAGTTTCACTGTAATTCTATTTGCATTTGTGAATACATTTTCAAATGGATTATGTACATGCATACGTAAATTTCTAGAAATTTATACGTAATGTAGTACATATGATATTAAATGAGAGTTTAAGAATAACGTTTAAAGTTTTTCTTGAATTGCATATTTGTTTTAGTAAGTTGAATTTTGAAGCAAGCTCAATCTTGTTGAACTGTTGAAGTTCATTCTCCAGTGGCATACCTGGACATATGAAATTGACTTAGCTTTATATAATTAGCTAGGAAACAGATGTGCTAAACTAACAGAGAGGATGAATTTTCTAGAGCAATGATGACGAAATCGTGTATTATCTGTTTATTATATTTTAAATAATGAAGAGGAGCGAATTAAGTATCACCATTACTTTCCAGAAATCCTATATGGAAATAACTTGTTATGCTTATCCAACTTTAAAAAACTAAAGTTAGTATTTGCTTTTTTTTTTTTTCTTCTTCTTTTCTTTTACTGATCACTTGTGTGAATATTTGTGCACTTAACATTGAACAATATTCGGCATTTAGATAAATCAGTACTGTGATTAGGATGAGCTTACCATGTCCATTACATAATCTCTTGCAGTTTTGCTATGAACTGATCATCTAGACATGTCCTTATTCTGAATTTATTTTTATTTCTGCAGAAATGTGTACAGAGCTTGCATTGCCTTTGGTAGATATAATATTTAAAACATTGTATATTTATGATGATCGTGGGTCAAAGAAAGCTGTTGATGACATCATCACAAAAGGTTTACAAGAGGTTGCCTTCATGAAAAGTTTTGCAGCAGCCCTTGTTCAGGTAATGGAAAAACATGTGAGGCTGCAATCAAATGTTGGCTGCTACAGACTTCTTCATTGGTCATGTCTCCTTCTTGGTAAGAGTAAGTTTGTGACAGTCTCAAAGAATGCGTTCTGTAGAGTGGCTGCAGTGCAGGCATCATTGCTTCATATTGTCATGAAAAGATCTTTCCGTGAACGAATGTCTTGCAAGAAGACATTTTGTCACTTATTTTCTCAGGTTTGCAACCCAAACTTATCTTTAAGAATGTGTATCCTTTGCATACCTGTACATTTTTATTTTATTTTAACATTTTATGTTTCTTACTTCCTTTTCAGTCCCTGGACATCTACAAAATGTATATAGAGGAATTGAAAGATGCGCGTATCCCATACAAAGATAGTCCTGAATTAATATGGTTGTTGATGGAGTTCTCAAGTGCCTCAAGCAAATCATCTTCTTTGTTTGAACAATGCAAGGTGAGAGATTATTTGTTTCACAATCGTGTATGACAGGGGCTATCTATGTTAATCTTTTCTTAAATTGATTTCATGTATACCTTTTCTGCTGAAGTTCTTACTCGAACTTTTGCTTTTCACAGCCAAAATTTCTGGATATATATCTTAAGGCAATTTTAGATGCAAGAGAAAAGCCAGCAAAGGGTCTTAGTGAAGCTTTTCATCCACTTTTTACACATATGTCACATGAAGATTTTCAAAACATCGTGCTTCCATCTTCTCTTAAAATGCTGAAACGCAACCCTGAGATTGTACTGGAGTCAATTGGGATTCTCTTGAAATCAGTCAACCTTGATTTGAGTAAGTATGCTGTCGAAATTCTTTCAGTGGTACTGCCACAGGCTCGGCATCAAGATGAAGGCAGAAGGGTTGGGGCACTGGCAGTTGTACGATGTTTGAGCCAAAAGTCTAGTAATCCAGATGCCTTAGAAGCAATGTTCAATGCTGTCAAATCTGTGATTGGAGGTTGGCCTGTTTTCTTATGTATTTTTTTTTTTGGGAGTTTTTGAGAGAATGGAATTAAAAAGTAAGTAACAAAGAGGGAATGGAATGGGAAACAAAGGATTACAGCATTTCTTTCCTTTGTTTGGATGTTTAAAGTATCAAGGGAAGAGAACAAAATCTTGTTGTAAATTCGTGATAATTTTATCATTGTATCTCTATTAGTTCTTTTTCATCTGTAGGTTGATGGGTCAGGTAGGAATTTTATAAAATTTACTAAAAGTTTCTTTCGATTCCCTCGTCTCTATCACTCATCTGAGCAGAAAAGTGGGGTTAGGAGGTAATACCATATTCACTTACGATCACTCCATTTAACATCCAAACAAGGAAACCCAAGAATTCCCACCAAGTTTCCTGTCCATTCCCTCCATCTGAATGGTACTGCTAGTGGTTCCGAATATTCTCCTTATGGCTTGCTGGGCTGCCTGCTGGACAATGCATATTTTGAATCTTTAATTAAGATGGTTTTTTTATGTCTTGCTGCACTACTTTTAACTCAAGGTTTCAATTTGAACAGGCTCAGAGGGAAGACTTACATCTCCTTACCAGAGAATTGGCATGATCAATACACTGCAGGAATTGTGTAATGCTCCAGATGGGAAACACCTCAACAGCCTGTCACAAACCTTATGCAGTTTCCTTCTATCTTGTTACAAGGAAGATGGTAACATGTGAATTTGTTTTCTTCTTATCGATTTTGTTATTTTTTACAGTATTTAATTGAACTTTATTCTTCAATTTTTGTGTGGGCACTGAAATATGGTCATTTTATCTCTTTGGATTTCAATCTTCAATAACTTTCTAATTGAGTATCCTTTTTGTTTTATTCCAAAAGCTTTGGGTGTTTATTTCTGTTGAATGCTTTATTTTCTAGGAAATGAGGAGGTGAAGCTTGCAAGTTTGTCAGCTCTAGGTTCATGGGCAGCAAGATCTGCTGATGCTGTTCAATCAAATTTGGTTTCTTTTTTTTCTTCTGGTCTTAAGGAGAAGGAAGCTCTAAGAAGAGGGCATCTTCGTTGTCTACGAGCCATATGCAAAAATGCAGATGCTGTTTTCCGGGTAGCTGGCCAATCAAGTTTTATTTGGATGTGCTTTGGTTCACTTGTTCTTGACTATGCTGTTTCTCTCATCTCTTTGTTGATAATTTAGTTTTTTCGTGGCAGATATCATCCTTATTGGAACCTCTCATCCAACTTGTCAAAACTGGTTTTACTAAAGCAGTTCAGCGTTTGGATGGTATATATGCCTTGCTATTGGTCGGGAAAATTGCAGCTGTTGACATCAAAGCAGGTGTGGCTATTGTTTTGACATTATTGTTCTCATTATTTAGCATTTATTTTCAACTTGATGGCTCTTCCATCCTTTTCCCCTTATTTATCTCTGTTTAACCTCAGAGGAGACTGTGATGAAGGAGAAGATCTGGTCTTTGATATCTCAAAATGAGCCTTCACTTGTACCAATATCCATGGTATTCAAAGCCTTGTAGTTGTTTAGGAAAAATATATATTATATATATATATATATATATTCTCTGATATAGAAAATGTATTGCACCACAGGCTTCAAAAATGTCGACGGAGGACTCCCTGTCATGTATTGATCTTCTTGAAGTGATGCTGGTGGAACATCTGCAGAGGTTATTATTAATTCACATTGCAAAATTTAGCTCAGTGTCTTATGTTGAAAATTTGTTAGTGGTGACTTGGCTACTTTTTTTCATCATGCAGGGTATTAGACTTCTTTCCAGTTAGATTACTGTCACAGGTAAATAAACAAGCACCACTCAGATTTTCTTTCTCAGGAAATAATTTTATCACTGTTACTAAGTAATTATTGGTATGTTGCAGTTGATAATCTTTTTCATATGCTACCCATCTTGGGAAATTCGAAGAAGGATGTATGATGCTACCAGAAATATAGTTCCTGTTGCTCCCCAATTAACCGAACATCTTTTAATTGAATTCATGAATTTCATGTCTGTAGTTGCAGAGAAATTTCGTATTTCAAATTTAAGGTACAGCTTATTTTTGGTGTAAACTGTTATTCCATTTTTATTTCTCCTCATTGGGGTTTGTTTTTTTNGGGGGGGGGGGGGGGGGAGGGGGATTAAGTTTCTTGAACCTTGGTCATTATTGTTAGTTTTAAATCTTTCTTCAAGTTAAAAGGATAAATGCACTTTCATTTTGAAGAGAAGGTGCAATTTTTTCTTCTTAAGTTTCTTTGAATTCAGTTAGTTTTAGTAGTTCCTTCTTTCAATCATATATTGATGTATTTTTCATTTATTATTGAGAAAAAGTTTGATACCAGCATGCTCATATATGTGAATTGGATAACTAATAATATTATTAAATATAAATGTTTGTGGTGGTTTGTGTATATTTGTGCATATAATCTCTCATTTGCTCTTATAAATAAAAGTTTCTCATTTCCTCTCTGATCTGGTGGTGGGGATTTAATTTTTTTATGTATATAGCGAAACAGATAATTCATTGGACGCTCAAGTACCATTCCTTCCATCAGTTGAGGTTTCAGTAAAGGCTTTAGTTGTGATATCATCAGCAGCTCTACCTGTAGCTCCAAGTGCATCAGTGCAAGTTTTATTGTGTGCACATCATCCCTACATGGTCGGAACTGCAAAAAGAGATGCAGTTTGGAGGGTAAATTTTTTCCTTTTTTGTTGTTAATTGAAAAAGATGTATTCTATTATCTTGCTTAATTTAGCAGGATTGTTCTGTTGCTTAAAATTTGTTTTTGTATTTTCATTTTTAATCTGAAGCAGTGTGATCTTATACAATTTTAGATGTATTTATATCATCAAAAACAAAAAAGTCAAAAATAGATGTAAGGCAGTGAGTTCTTTTAAGAACAAGTTTGAAGTTCATAGGTAAGCCTATAAAAAGAAAGAGGCTGATCAAAATTTTTTAATATTTTGGGGGGGTGGTGGAGTTAGTTATAAGGTGCAAGCTCTTTTGTCGGTCTTTGCTGGTGGCGTATACGCCTGGCAGCATTCCTGCTTAGAATATGAAGCTTAAGCATCAAGGTGTTTGAAGATTGATTCCCTTCATGTAATGATTATGTTATGTGAATGATATTTCTGATATTATGGGGAGGTGGATCAATTATGGCAGAGGGTTCGGTTTTGGGCATCTTAAAGGAAATCAATTTCTTCAGGATTTGAGGACATATCTTTTTCTGTTATCTTTTCTAATTGGGTTGTGGTTGCATCCTAGAGTCTCTTTTGTCTTTATATTCTTAGTGATGTATCTTCTAGGAGCTGATCAGAAGATTTCTTGTCAGTGTACAACTTGTCCTCTTTTATTTTCTAGGTAATTTTATTCAATGACATTATGCTTCTTATGAAAAAAAAAATGCTTCTCGCCAAGGAAGTGTAATAAAATTTCTGATATTCATGTGGTGGTAATGTGTCCTTGTAAGTTCTTGCCTATATATTGGCATATTTAGGCTTGCTCTCCTTCTTTAACAGATAAACATGTCTGTTCAAATAGAGTTGTATTGCCTTCCTGTTAATTTTCCACTGTTGTGGCATGACTAAATCACACAAGCACTTTTTAGCTGATTGGATTGATTCTTTTTGTCTTCAGAGGGTACATAAATGTTTGCATACATGTGGTTTTGACATCATTGGCAATATTTTGGCTGATGTGGAGAATTTGTCCAAGGTAAACTTACTAGTTCTTTGGAGAATATTTTCATTGAGTTTTTTTTTTAATGCATTTATTTAATCCTTCATTATGAATTCGAATTTCAGTTTGTTGCTTATGTACATCCTGCAATGTGATAAATGGTAACTAGGGAAAGTGAATATGAGCTTAGGTTTTAATGTTGATCCTTCATTATGGATTCGAATTTCAGTTTGTTGCTTATGTACATCCTGCAATGTGATAAATGGTAACTAGGGAAAGTGAATATGAGCTTAGGTTTTAATGTTGATCTATTAGACTATTACTAGATCTTCTTGATAAAAGACCATGCAAACTGCTATCTAGCTCATGTGTCTTACAAACATATAGCCTATAGATGCATTGAGCTGAAACATTTTGCTCAATTATAAAATTCTTTTGTGGTATGTGGTAAACATCATATGTGTGTATGCCAAGTTGCCAACTGTTTAACATATCTTTGGATCACCATATGTCTTCTAAATTGCAATTATCAGTTAAGAGAAACTTAGGGACCAATGTGGTTGCAGGACCTACTGGGACCAAAGTGGTTGTCCAGCTCTAATCCATCCGAACAGCAAGCAGCAATTTGCTCATTATGCACTTTGATGTCCATTGCACCTGGAGAAATCTATGTGGAGTTTGAAAAGGTTAATTGCTTATATATGTCTCTGTGTCAAAAGATGTTTATTTATTAGGGCCACCAAGATCACATTAATGGATGCTTACTGGACATTGTTCTCTGTGGCAGCATTTGAAAAATCTTCCATACCGTTATTCACATGATACACTTTCAGAAAATGATATTCAGGTATGTTCAGCTTATCTTGATTTACCAGTAGTTAAACAATTCTTGTGCATTGTTGACATGCTGAATGGCTCCATCTGTACATTTATATTGTGGTTTATCTCAAATTTTTTTGCACTAAATGTTTACATCGTTTTTGTTTTCTTACTTATTTCAAATTTGGTTCCACTTATATTGTTTTAGATTTTTCATACTCCTGAAGGCTTGCTTTCCAATGAGCAAGGTGTCTACATTGCGGAGTCTGTTTCTGCTAAGAACCTGAAACAAGCAAAGGGCCGTTTTCGGATGTATGAGGACCTAGATGACACGGTACACCAAAACATTTCTTCTTGTTTGTTGATTTTGGAACTTTATTTTTATGTTTTATTTTTGTAACATTGAGAGTAATTCTTAAGTTTTTTGGGTGATGCGTTTGTCTTTGTTCCCAGGGCCATGGTGGTTCTAATCATTCTGCAAAAATAGAGCCAGCCAGTAGTTCTATTGGGAAAAGGGAAACTGGAAAGTTGACAAAGAAACCTGGTGAATTATTGTTGCACTCTGTTTTTTGTATTGGAATTTGCTTTTTTTATTTGTTTGCGCTTACTCTTTTTATTGATTCCTTAGCATTGCAATCATTTTGATTTGCTAGATAAAGGAAAGACTGCAAAAGAGGAGGCACGTGAATTACTACTTAAGGAGGAGGCATCCATACGTGAAAAGGTCCGAGAAATACAGAAAAATCTATCTTCCATGCTTAAAGCGCTTGGGGAAATGGCCCTTGCTAATCCCATTTTTGCACACAGTCAACTTCCTTCCCTGGTATGCGCATGTCCCTAGAATCCTGTATCTGTGAAATCTTGTGTCATTTCTTGATTGTTTCTCCCCTTTTTTAGATAGATTTCATTGATTTTGCTAATTTTAGAATTTAAATTTATTTTCTACCTGTCATATTTCTTTGATGTTGTATGCTGTGAAACCTTCCAAAACTTCACTTTGAGCTATTGATTTCTTTTCCAGTCACGCACTCAAAGAAAGTTTGCTTTTAAATGCACTTGTTTTGTATCAATGGTGTTACTTGTATTATCTATAGTTTCTGCATGTGATGAAGGCTTGAGAAATTTTCTACCAAAAAAGCAAGTATATTAGTTGTGGTTAGTCTTATGGGGAAGTACTTAGTTATCCATCTTCAAAGAATATAATTAAGCTGGCTGATTTGCTGCCATATCTGCGGGGTATGATCTCCCACCCTTCCTTGAAATTTCAAAAGGAAACAATTTATAGTGTGAAGAATTGCTTTTTGATGATTTAGTTTCTGCTTTTGCTTCTGTTGGTTTACGGCCTATAGCCCCTTGTATGTTTCGTTGGCCATTTATTATGAAATTTGTTATAAATTTCAGACCAAATTCTTCTGGTAGGTTATTATGAAGCACCTTTTTTTTATTGTAGAAATTTAGATCTGATGAATTTCTTTAATAGATAGTTAACCTTTCATCTAATATCAGGTTAACTATGTTGATCCATTACTAAGGTCACCAATAGTCAGTGATGTCGCATATGAGACAATGGTGAAACTCTCTAGGTGTACTGCTCCACCTCTTTGTAATTGGGCCCTTGACATTGCTACTGCTTTGCGCTTGGTTGTGAGTGAAGAAGTTCGTATTGTGTTGGATATGATTCCATCTGTTGGTGAAGTGGAAGCTAGTGGAAGACCATCTTTGAGTCTATTTGAGCGGATAATTAATGGCCTTTCTGTTTCTTGTAAATCTGGACCACTTCCTGTAGATTCTTTTACTTTTGTCTTCCCTGTAAGTTTTCCTACTTCTCCACGTGACAGATTCAGCTCAATTGTGGTTCTCTTTTGCTAATGTTTCTGTGATGTTTATGTTGTCAGATAATGGAGAGAATTCTGCTATGCTCGAAGAAGACAGGACTTCATGATGATGTGCTTCGGATTCTTTATTTGCACATGGACCCCCTATTACCTCTTCCTAGGCTTCGAATGATTTCAGTTACCCATTATTACTTATGGCTCAAATTTACCTCAATTTTTTATCAGTTTATTTTGTTGGTATTTGTTTCTTTTCATTTATTTACTTCTTCTTTTTCAGGTTCTTTATCATGTTCTTGGTGTTGTTCCAGCCTATCAAGCCTCTATTGGGCCTGCGTTGAACGAGTTGTGTCTGGGTCTACAACCTGATGAAGTGGCACCTGTATGCTCTTTTCATTTCTGCTTTATTGCTTGTTTGATTTGCTTTATTTGTAGTTATACTTGGTGAATATGCTTTCTTCAGGCTCTATATGGGGTTTATGCAAAAGATGTTCATGTTAGAATGGCCTGCCTAAGTGCTGTCAAATGCATTCCCGCTGTTGCTAGTCGGTCTCTTCCTCAGAATGTTGAGGTTGCTACAAGCATTTGGGTTGCTTTACATGATCCAGAAAAGGTTTGGCTGACTAATTCTTTTTCTAAATGTTCATTCCCAATGTATGCACAAATATTTTTTTATTTTTTATTTTTTTTCTCCTTGTTCCCTGTTGTGCTGGAATGCAGCCAATGTGGCAGTGGGGTTAACAATATTGGTTTTTGACACTTGAAATATTCCAGTCCAACCTATCACAACTTTCCTAGTTCTATGATTGAATCGGTTGAGTATACTTTTGTCACAAATATGTTTTTGACTTGTTTCATTAAATCATGTTTTGTGCACATTTTGAATTTCTGTTTTGTGAGCCTTGCCATAATGGTAGGGTTGCTTGATTGTGGCCTGGAAGTGCGAATGGAGATAAATAGGAATTTGGATAGTTATAAAGAAAAGAGAGGGGGGGGGGGTTTAAAAGTGGAGGTTCTGTGGGATAGAATTGGTCTTCTGTGTTGGTTTTCGTCTCTACAGAGTTCAAGGAAATTCCATTATTCTTTTGGAGGGCAGCTGTAATATGGGGGCATGGTTATGTTGTTTTAACAGTTTAGTCATGTTTTGTTGGTATGAGTTGGCCTTGATATTCAGTGGACATCTTGTCCTCTGTTATGTATGCTTGGATGCTTGATCAATTTTAATAAAATTTTGATTTTCATTTAAGAAAAGTTTTCTTGGCTTCTTTGCCTCAATTTTTATTATACATTTTTATAAGAGATAGCTCATTCACTTTGTTCTATTTTTGTTTTGCTTCAGTCAGTTGCAGAAGCAGCAGAGGATTTATGGGATCGATATGGATATGACTTTGGGACCGACTATTCAGGCCTTTTCAAAGCACTTTCCCATATCAATTATAATATCCGTTTGGCTTCTGCAGATGCATTAGCTGCTGCTTTGGATGAGTGTCCGGATACCATACAGGTTTGTATGATTTTGAACTATCAACCTGCATTAACGATGTAGATATGTTGTACCTGCCTCAATAAAGTGGGTTTCTTATTATTCAGGAGTCTCTTTCTACTTTATTTTCTTTGTATATCCGTGATGCCGGTTTGACCGAGGACAATGTTGATGCTGGTTGGCTGGGCCGACAAGGTGTAGCCTTGGCGTTACATTCCTCTGCTGATGTACTGAGAACAAAAGACCTTCCTGTTGTTATAACATTTCTGATTTCAAGAGCGCTGGTAAGATTTGGGTTGCAGTTCTTTTCAGAGCATGAACTATGCTTTCAATTGACAAAAGATATTCTATTCTTCAGTTTTAAATCTTTTTCAGAAAAATGGAACTGTTTTAAGCTCTTTCCCCTTTCTATGCTTGGATAATCTTTTTCAATTGACTATGATTTTGGTAATAAAAAAATTTATTACAATATTAGAAGCATTGCTGTTTTTAGCTCCCTCCCTCACAATATGCAGGCAGATCCTAATGCTGATGTTCGGGGAAGAATGCTTAATGCTGGTATTATGATTATTGATAAGCATGGCAGAGATAATGTTTCCTTGCTATTTCCCATCTTTGAGAACTACTTAAACAAAAAGGTTATTCTCCCTTTCCAAAGTGTTCTCAAAACCACATGTTAGAGCATTTGTTTTTTTATGTCTTTTTTTTCTTAAATGGGAAGAAGAAACTGTTGTTTCTATGCAAAGCTATTGTAGGTGCTTTTCAATTTATCTTACGTAATAGTTTAACTTTGATAGGCATCGGATGAAGAGAAGTATGATTTGGTTCGTGAGGGTGTTGTTATTTTCACGGGAGCACTGGCAAAACATTTGGCAAAGGTACTGTATTTCTTTCCTTCTTTCCCCATGGTTCTCTTTAGGGATAGCACTCTGGAATTTACAGTTTAGCATCAATCTGTATTCTGGAACAGGATGATCCAAAAGTTCATACAGTTGTAGAGAAGTTGTTGGATGTGTTGAACACTCCATCGGAAGCTGTTCAACGGGCGGTTTCAACATGCCTATCTCCATTAATGCAATCAAAGCAAGTATGACCCCGCTCAATTGTAGCTACAATTTGGATTTGAAGCCTTAACACATGCTTCCTTGTTTGCTTTTATTTCAGTTATTTTTTTATCCCATTTTATGTTGATAGATACTGTATTGGTTCACCAGTTGAAAGGAAAGTTAATATTATTCTTTTTCCTGTACAAGGATGATGGACCAGCTCTTGTTTCAAGGCTTTTGGATCAACTGATGAAGAGTGACAAATATGGGGAACGTCGTGGAGCTGCTTTTGGGCTTGCTGGAGTGGTCAAGGGATTCGGTATTTCTTGCTTGAAGAAGTATGGGATTGTGGCTACGCTACAAGAAGGTCTTGTAGATAGGTTGGTTTTCTATCACTGGGTTAAGGAGGTGACTGGTATTGACATATGCTGTAGACAATTTTTTTTGTGAGATTTTGATAGTGCTATTGCTAATCATAGAATATTCCAAAAGATGTAGGTCAGGTAAACTGCTTAGTCATTGAATGAATGATAGATATTATGAGTGTGTGGTTGGACTAGGGATCTTCTTTATTGTGGGTGGGAGGGCATGCACACGCAGATGTTGCTTCTCTCTTGGTATTATGCAAAGCAGTGATAGAAGTTCTGCATATCATGAGAATCACATGGAGCTACCAACGAATTTTGTGGTCATCCCTTTGTGTGGGTTTTTGTTTTTTTAATTCTTCTGTGGCAGAGTGATGCTTCCTTTAAGTTGGTATATTCTGTGCAGACAAATAATTCTTGATCCCGAGGTTGTGGAGCTTTCCTCTCTCATTTCATTGATTCAGATACTCGCCTTTCAACTTCTATAATAGACAGAAGGTCTTGGTGTCTTGATTCAATTGTATTAGGGTTTAGGTTCACACTGTCTGTATTTTCAATCGATCCTCAATGGTTTGCAAGGCTGAGGTTGCTCATGGAAGAGTGAATAATTGTGAGTTTCTTAAACAGAAGAGGCCTTATTTTTGTTTATCCCCCCTTTGGTGCACTAGGTACAAAGGGCCTTCTGTGAGCATTGATGAATCCTTCAGTCATTGTACATGGCTTTTGGACTCTGGTACAAGCTTTTTTGGACAGCTAGATTGAGCTGGTTGTTGCCTTTTCTTTTGACACTTTATTTATTGATAGCTTTTGTGTATTTGGCTGAGGGCAGATAGCAAAGGTTGTGTGAATGTGTAGTGTGTAGAGATTCTTTGGGTGGTTTGGTTGAAAGAAATAACTTTGTTTCAAGTGTAAGAGTTGTGAGGTATTGGGCTTCTTATGGGATAATGCTGGATTATGGGCCTCATTCTGCACTTCATTTTCTTTTGTGTTTCGTGGCTTCCCGTTTTTCCTTATTGGACTGGGAAGCACATATTTCTTAGGTTTTTGGATGTCATTTGGCGGTTTCTGCTCTGTCTTCTGCATGGTTCGGTGGCTGTTACATTTTTTTATCTTGGACTTGACCTGGTGTTTTCGTCCTTTGTAGCTTGGGGGTTTTATCTTTTAGTTGATCACTGGTCCACTTTGATCATACTTTCTCTTTTCATTTAATACATCCTTTTCTATTTCCTAAAAAGGTTATTGCTTTTGCTTTTCTTATGCTTAGTAGTCTTTGCTTGTTTTTTTTTTCCCTATACTTGGTAGTATTTTTCGTCTTTTTTGTTGGTTAGGCTTGTATGAAAGTATATGTTAGTGCTCTGGGTGGATATCTTATCGACTTTGTATGTAATTTTTGTAATTAATAAAATTTTGTTTTTTATCAAAAAAAAAAAAAAACAGGAATTCTGCAAAGTGCCGTGAAGGAGCTTTGCTTGGATTTGAGTGTCTTTGTGAATCACTTGGAAGACTATTTGAACCGTAAGTGAACAGTCATGTACCAAGAAGTAATTTTTACATATGGCCTATTTTATACATCTGATCTCTCTCTCCCTCCCTCCCTCTATTCATCATCTTATTGGTGCAGGTATGTAATCCAAATGTTACCACTACTGTTGGTTTCATTCTCTGATCAAGTTGTTGCAGTTCGTGAAGGTGCTGAGTGTGCTGCTCGTGCAATGATGTCTCAACTTAGTGCTCAGGGAGTGAAACTGGTCCTTCCATCTCTTTTACAGGTATTTGTTTTATATCTGATCTATTTATCTATTTCTTTGTACTTGTTCAAAATTTGTAATTGTCGAGTTTATGTTGTCTTTGAAGCATGTAAGAGGTAATTGCTCCCTTTTTGGTTTCACCAAAATCATCTTGACACAATATCATCCACTAGAGTTATCCATGCTACAATTTTTTTCTACTTACAAAGTTTCATAAATTATTCAAAAAAGTTAAATCATAGATAATTTGTTTTCTTGATTTTCAAGACTTACCTTTGTTAATGTCCTCAAAACATATTTATTTTGCAAAAAATTTATGCTGCATTGCTTTAATTATTTCTTAAGTGATGAATTGACTGTATGAATACATTATATGAATAGGGTCTTGAAGATAAAGCTTGGCGAACAAAGCAAAGTAGTGTCCAACTGCTTGGTGCTATGGCCTATTGTGCTCCTCAACAGCTGTCTCAGTGTCTCCCTAAGATTGTACCAAAACTTACTGAGGTTTGTCTTTATATGAACATGAGTTTCTGTGGCACTTTATAAATATGTACATCATCTTATGATTCATTCTTCACCTTTTTCTTATAATTGCAGGTTTTAACAGATACCCATCCCAAAGTTCAATCAGCGGGACAAACAGCGCTTCAACAGGTTTTTGATTGTCCAGTGATTTGTTACCTCTGATCCTTTTATAATCATTGTTTTTAATATTTTAATGTGCTATTCTTAGGTTGGGAGTGTAATAAAGAATCCTGAAATAGCAACCCTGGTCCCTACTCTTTTACTGGGTCTTACGGATCCAAATGACTATACAAGATACTCTCTTGATATTCTCTTACAAGTAAGGATAACAACATGAACTCTGCTTTTAATCTTATAAGTTTGTTTCCCTCATTTGTTGATTTGAATGCTTATGAATTCCTTGCAGACGACTTTTATTAATTCAATTGATGCTCCTTCACTGGCACTGTTGGTGCCAATAGTACATAGAGGCTTAAGGGAGAGGGGCGCAGAGACTAAAAAGAAAGCAGCACAAATAGTTGGCAATATGTGTTCATTAGTTACGGAACCTAAGGATATGATTCCCTATATAGGGTTGCTTCTTCCTGAAGTGAAAAAGGTTCTTGTGGATCCAATTCCAGAAGTTCGGTCAGTTGCAGCAAGGGCCCTTGGATCCCTTATACGGGGAATGGGCGAAGAGAACTTCCCAGATCTTGTTTCATGGTTGTTGGATACACTTAAATCTGATAATAGCAATGTTGAGCGCTCTGGAGCTGCTCAAGGGTTGAGTGAGGTCAGTATTACTGCTATAAAATTTAAATTCCTCTGTTTTTTTTGTTTTTAGTCTTACTTTGCTTAAACTTGTACAGTTGTACTGTTAATCAATATATGTGAATTGAAAGAATGATACTATTTGGATTTGGGGATTTGGTTCTGATTTGAACCTGCTTTATTTGATGTAGTTGCTCAATTAATTTGTTAATGTGAATAGGGAAATATGTTTGCTTGTTTGGAAAAGTAGGAAACATGGTCATATGCTTTTGTCTTGGGTGTATGAAACTATTTTGCTGGTGTTACTTGTATATCAAATGTGCTATAATTTTGTTGTACTTTTTTGTAAATTGGAAATAAGTTGGTTCTTTTGCATTACTTGGTTACTTTTGCAATTGCGCATACATTTTCTTTCACTGAATTCCTACTAAGTTTCAGGTCATGCTTTCACTTGTTTTATAGAAACCGAGTCTTCTTTTATTTATTTATTTAAAAATAAACTGAAGAGATAGTTTTTTGGTTTGCTAAGAGATAGTTGATCCCTATGCAGGTATTAGCTGCACTTGGGACTGAGTACTTTGAGCACATACTTCCAGATGTTATCCGAAACTGTTCTCATCAAAAAGCGTCAGTTCGTGACGGATACTTGACATTATTCAAGGTGAGGACAGTATGTTGTAGAACACGATTATTATTGTTTTGGTCAGATTTTGTAAAGCATGTTAATCACTGCTGCAAGTATTTGTTTCATTGGCTTTGTTTGATTTTTGCCTTTGTTCCGGAATTTGTTTGTAGTATTTACCGAAGTCCTTAGGCATCCAATTCCAGAATTATTTGCAGCAGGTGCTACCTGCTATTTTGGATGGTAAGTACACTTCCTTCTGCGGATCTTTTGTAGGCTGTAAAATTATACGGTTGCATGTTATCACTATAGGATTTTGGTGCCCCATATTAACTTAATGTGTGCTTATACTCTGATAGGTCTTGCTGATGAAAACGAGTCTGTACGCGATGCAGCACTAGGTGCGGGGCATGTCTTGGTTGAGCATTATGCAACAACGTAAGCACTCTTCTGGTTTATCATTGTGATGAACTCTCTTGTGGAATTTGATTCTGGGAGTGTCTTGGATATTAGTACTATTATAGAAAATGTCTTGAGTAACTTGTTCACCTTGGTCCATTGGAGGCCCATTGGACCAGACCTATGGGGCTACACAATGGGAGGTAGCCCTCTCTCATCCCATAAACCCGCCTAGTCGTGGTGAAGGTGGGATTCATTCTCTGGTCTCTTAACATTGTCATGGACTTAGCAGTTACAGCTAGTTGGCTCCTTTGTGTTAAATAACCTTGAAGGCAACAAAAAATGACTTTTCTCAGGGAATACCAAATTGTTCTAATCGTTATTTCTAAAATATTTTAAATCTGGAATGTTTTGCAACTTGGGAAATCCAAGCCTTTTGTGAGTAACTGGATTACAAGTGATAATATTTGGCATTTGGGCTATAAACTCATATCTGAGTGGAAAGCCTTTTCATAAGTTGGGATGTTTACCTAACATGTATTTTGCTGTATCAATGGTTTCCATCTGATGGGTTCCTTTTGTTTTCTTTGCTTTTTTTATTTTATTTTTTTATTTCAGGTCTTTACGTTTGCTTCTTCCTGCTGTTGAGGATGGCATATTTAATGATAGTTGGCGGATTCGGCAAAGCTCTGTGGAATTATTGGGTGATCTCTTATTTAAGGTAATTTCATCTCACTATCATCCAGTTTCCTTTTCTTGGAGTTTTGGTTTCTAATCTGTATTTAATCCAGGTTGCTGGAACTTCTGGAAAAGCTTTACTTGAGGGTGGCAGTGATGATGAAGGTGCTAGTACTGAAGCACATGGGCGGGCTATAATTGAGGTTTTGGGAAGAGATAAGCGTGATGAAGTTCTTGCTGCATTATATATGGTTCGGACTGATGTCAGCCTTTCAGTGCGACAGGTAGTCTGAGTAGTTTGTTTGGCATGATTTGAGTTATATATATTTTTTTACTCAAATGTAACGTGCCAAATCAAAATTCACCTTTGTTTTTTTTTTGTTTTTTTGTTTTTCAGGCTGCGTTGCATGTATGGAAAACTATTGTGGCCAATACTCCAAAGACTCTAAAGGAAATAATGCCAGTTTTGATGAATACTCTAATTACCTCTCTTGCATCATCGTCCTCTGAAAGGCGGCAGGTTGCTGCACGATCACTGGGTGAGCTTGTTAGGAAACTTGGTGAGAGAGTGCTTCCTTTGATCATCCCAATTTTATCTCAAGGGCTGAAGGACTCTGACACTAGCAGAAGACAAGTGAGAATTCTATTTCACTTTTACTTGTTTTGATGTTGTAACTTTGCTATTTACTGAATATTTTCTTATTATCATTCAGTCTTGTAGCTAAAAAGGCTTTTGTTTTGGAATTGATATATTTGTGTCTTCTTGTGGTTCCTAAACACTTAATGACCTTGAGCCCAAAAAANAAAAAAAAAAAAAAAAAAAAAAAAAAAAAAAAAAAAAAAAAAAAAAAAACACTTAATGACCTTAAGACCGAAAAAAAAAACAGTGACCTTAGTTAATGAGGTCGATTTGGGTTAATTCCCAACCAGTGCAAGTGTGACTTGTGGTTTGGGTACTTTTATTGGTTATTTGAAAAGAAACAAGTTGAGTACCTTATTACAACCTTGTTATTTATATATATATGTATAACCTGTTTGACAACATTAACACATTTTTAATGTTCTTGTGACTGACAGGGTGTATGCATTGGTCTGAGTGAAGTAATGGCGAGTGCTGCTAAAAGTCAGTTGTTGAGTTTCATGGATGAGCTCATCCCGACCATTCGAACTGCTCTTTCTGATAGGTTTTTCTTTTTATGGTTTATTTCCATTTATGCTGTTTCTGGTTTTCTAAGGTTTTTTTTATTTTTTATTTACTTGATTTTATTTGTTAATAGCATGCCTGAGGTTCGTGAGTCTGCTGGCTTAGCATTCAACACTCTGTACAAGGTGCTTTTTCTAGTTTGTTATTTAATTTGAATTTTTATTTTTAAAACGGTCATTTTTGGATATAGTTATAACTACGATGTCACAATGCAGAATGCTGGATTGCAAGCAATCGATGAAATTGTTCCCAGTCTTTTGCATGCTTTGGAAGATGATAAAACTTCCGATACTGCCCTTGATGGTCTCAAGCAAATCTTAAGGTGAAATACCCACTTACATTCCTATGTCTCTCGCTTGCTCTCTCTTACCCCTTGTATTTCTGTTTTAGTGCTAAGTTGCTGCATTTTCTGTTTTAGTGTCAGGATTACAGCCGTTTTGCCCCACATCTTGCCCAAGCTGGTCCACCTACCTCTTACGTATGTTCTTTTCTTTCTTAAAATTACTGTGTATTAAATGCCTTCAGAATGCCGCTTGTTTACCAAAATATTTTGAATATCCAGTGCGTTTAATGCACATGCTCTTGGTGCTGTCGCTGAGGTTGCTGGCCCTGGTCTTAACTCTCATCTTGGAACTGTTCTTCCAGCTTTACTTTCTGCAATGGATGTTGATGACAAGGTATGCCATTGGGATGCCCAATTCATGTTTTCACTGTAATTGAAACCTTCTATGGTTAGTTAAGAACACATGTTTTTCTCTGTTCTTTGGCCTTGTGGTTTGCTTTGTAGGCTGTTCAAATGCATCTTAGTGGCTGTATACTATTATTTAATTGCTCACAGTAACTGGCTGGATGTTTTTAAAATCTAATTAGGCTGAAGTTGAATTTGACTATTGTTCCTTTGGAAATTTTAGGACGTTCAAGCTTTGGCAAGGGAGGCGGCTGAAACTGTGGTCTTAGTCATAGATGAGGAAGGTGTTGAATCTCTTACATCCGAGCTTCTTAGAGCTGTCAGTGATAGTCAGGTATTAATTTGATTTATTAACTAGGCAATTGAAGGCTTTAATCCTGTTTATCTCCCTCCTCTTTTTCTCTATATATATGTATGTGTGTGTATATATATACATATACATATATATATATGTATATGTATACATACACATATACATATCTCACTCACTCTGATATTGTATTCCATGGTTTCAGGCATCAATTAGAAGAAGTTCTTCATATCTTTTAGGCTATTTCTTCAAAAACAGCAAATTATATTTGGTTGATGAAGCTCCAAACATGATATCTGCATTGATTGTTTTGCTCAGTGATTCAGATTCTGCTACTGTGGCGGTATGTGCTACGAGTAATTCAGGTTCTGTTTTTGATCCCGTGTACTTAACATAGTATTTTATCTTCTGTTCAACAGGTTGCTTGGGAAGCTTTGTCAAGGGTTGTAAGTTCTGTTCCCAAGGAGATACTTCCTTCATATATTAAATTAGTTCGAGATGCTGTATCTACTTCCAGAGATAAGGAGCGCAGGAAAAAGAAGGTGGGAAAGTTGTTTGGATTGTTAAATATAATAGTTGCTTTAGTACAAGTTAAGTTCCATGTGGATTGTAGATTCTTTTCAGTGAAAGGTCTTTTAATAAGAATATGTTATGTTTGTGACCATGCAGGGAGGACCAATTCTCATACCTGGATTTTGTTTACCAAAAGCACTGCAACCAGTGCTTCCAATATTTCTCCAGGTATGCCAGCTATTCTTTTTCCTTGGGTGCTATATTTCAAATGAAAGGCTATAAGCCATTATCTTGTGTGTTTTTTCTTGTTTCTTTGAGATACCGATTAATATTACATGATTGACAAGTTTTCTTTTTTAGCATAGCTTTTAAATACTTCTGGTTTTTATGCATGATTGACAAGTTTTCTTTTTTAGCATAGCTTTTAAATACTTCTGGTTTTTATGCTGCACCTTTAGGGTTTAATAAGTGGATCTGCTGAATTAAGAGAGCAAGCGGCACTGGGTCTCGGTGAACTGATTGAAGTGACTAGTGAAAAGGCACTGAAAGAGTTTGTCATCCCAATAACAGGGTACGTATGATTAAAGTATTGTTACCCAAATTTATGTTATCTAATTTGAACATATAGATGTCATATGATGTATAAAGTGTTACCCTTACTCAGCACATACCCCCCTTTGACCAAAATTTTCTTAGAACTTTTTACATACTCAACAGTTTCTTATGACTGAAGTTGTGACTCGTGAGAAGGCTTTAATAATGAAACACATGCTTTTCATCTTTGAAATTGTCTGTGTTTGCTTTTGTCTAATCTTTGTGCTTCTTAGTAAGTTACTAAGAGAAATTGAGTCATACCTCAGGAAATGGTCTGTGGGAGGCAAAATCTTGAAAATATATATGATCTTTATTGTATTACACATGCTGCATAGACTGCAGATTCAATTTCTTTCCACTAACTTGCATGTTTATTTGTTATTTGCTGTTTTACCTTCTTTTTTTTTAAGTACTTTTCATTTTGATAAGAAGTACTTATGTCATTGTTTGACTTTCATGAATCAAGATCACTTTTTTTTAGTAACTGAGCTTGGTATATACTATTTGGTAACTCTTACATAAGAAACCAGTTCTCGGGCTTGTGCATATAATTTAAAAATCTGACTGGCTATTATTTGTGGCTGCAGGCCTCTTATCCGGATAATAGGCGATCGGTTCCCTTGGCAGGTTAAGAGTGCTATTTTATCCACTTTAGAAATCATGATAAGAAAGGGTGGGATGGCATTGAAACCTTTTCTTCCTCAGCTTCAAACAACATTTGTGAAGTGTCTACAGGATAACACAAGGTTAGGTTGGAGTATAATGATCTAGTATTGTTTTTAGGATAATGGCTTTTGCTCACAGGTCATTGCATCTGGAAGAAGTATATTGGTTCTTGTTTATGTGTTGATATCTCAGCTAATATCCCTGATGTTAACATAGCTCTAATTATAATTTAAGATAATTACACATAACTACTTGTGTTTTAGATTTTCATATATTGGTACACATGTCATCAGTGGCCCATAAGTTGTCCAGCTTGCGTGCTCCGTATATCCTGCTTATTAGGTAATTTGCAAGTGCAGAATTGTTCGTTCAAGTGCTGCTCTTGCCCTCGGAAAGCTTAGTGCTCTCAGTACCCGGGTTGACCCTTTAGTTGGAGACCTCCTATCCAGCTTGAAGGTGATTGTTAGTTATGATCTTTGATGCACTTGAATTCCAAAACCTGATTGACTGATTGTACAACTGTTCTGGATTTCACTGTTCAGGCTTCTGATAGTGGGGTTCGGGAGGCAACTTTGTCTGCTCTTGAAGGTGTCCTAAAGCATGCTGGTAAGAGTGTGAGCAGTGATGTTAGAGCTCGTGTGTATGTGCACCTCAAGGATTTGATTCATCATGATGATGACGAGGTTCGAATATCTGCTGCAAGCATTTTGGGTATCATGACTCGGGTATGTCCTGGATAATTGAAGAGCTGCCCCAATATTTATCTTGTATTCTGCTGTTAATTCTAAGGAACACAGATTTTATTAAGAAAATAAAAACTGAAGGAAATACAAGCAAAATGGACAAGAGTCCATCAGACACCTGAACAACAGCCATATTAGAACATGCTCCTTTCTATGTTTTTTTTTTTTTATTGATCCAAATTTTCTCTGATAATTTGCAGTACATGGAAGATGCTCAGCTGGCAGAGCTGATTCAGGAACTCTCAAATTTACCACTGTCTCTTAGCTGGTCTGCTAGGCATGGCTCTGTACTCACAATTTCATCCATTCTCAGAAACAACCCATCCGCTATTTGTATGTCTCCAGTGTTTTCATCTATTCTGAGCCAGCTTAAGGGTGCTTTGGCTGATGAGAAGGTATTTAATCCTGACAGTTGATTTTCTTTTTTATTATGCTTTGCAAACTAGTGACACTTTCCCTCAAACAGTTCCCTCTTCGTGAAACTTCAACCAAGGCTCTTGGGAGACTTCTGATTCATAAAGTCCGAAGTGATCCATCTAATAGCTCAATTTTTTTGGATATTATATCATCCCTAGTGTCAGCTTTGCGTGATGATTCTAGTGAAGTTAGAAGAAAGGCATTATCTGCTATAAAAGCAGTTTCTAAGGTATATAATTTTGGTTTTTGAATTTGCATGTTGAAGTCCTGAACTGTACTCTACATATCATTAGGGATTTTATACATGGTAAATTGTGTTGACAGGAAAATTCTTCGGTTATTGTGGCCCATATCAATATTATTGGACCTGCACTTGCTGAGTGTTTGAAGGATGGAAGTACTCCCGTGAGACTTGCAGCAGAAAGATGTGCTCTGCATGCATTCCAGTTGACGAAGGGTATTTTTTTATGCTTTAGTACAGTTATACTGCAACAGTCCATGAAAATCTACTAATAATTCAGTTGATGAAGCTAGGAGGTGCAGTTGTTATAGTGTTTTTGTTTCATATTTTCCAGGTCCTGAAAATGTTCAAGCTGCACAAAAGTTCATCACAGGCTTGGATGCTAGACGATTGTCCAAGTTTCCCGAACATAGGTATATATCAGTACCTGGAGATATAATATGTATATGTATACACACACATACTCACACACACCCCATCATTCTAATAATTTTGTCCATGTTCTTGTTATCGGATAGTTGTTTGGTTATTGTTTTCTTTCTAATTTTTTTTAATTGCCGATGGTTTCATCTCGAAATGCAGTGATGATAGCGAAGATGGTGGGGACAACTTGGCTAGTGGCTGAACAGTTGGTCTGCCGAGCTAATAATTGTTTTCCTTGTTCAAGAGTTGGGAGGTATAGAAAATACACATGTTTAAGATGCCTGCGGCCATGTTTTCATGGTACCTTTCAGTCATAGAATTGCGGATTATACAAATATATAAATCAGAGAGGCCTGATACCCAATTTTTGTGACTTGGGTGTTATAATTTCAATGTAATTGTTAGTTGAATATGATCAAAGGGTCATGTATAGAACGAGGGCGCATGTGGTCTTTACCATTTTTGTAATATTATGTGTTCCATATATTTCCATCTTTCTTCCAAGTGTAAGGGTTGCTGTTAATCAATTTAATTCTTATCCTTCCGTTATTGTAGACTAGTACTAGTACGTGCATTTAGTTGTGGAGACTCATGGTTATAACTGATTTATTAGGCTACAAAGGGTTGACCCCTTAAGTCAATACGTTAAATGAGATTAATTTTAAAGGGTTGGTTTTGTGTTCAGGGGCTTACTCTGATTAGCGTTAGTTTTTTAAGAGGCTTGAATGGAAGCCCATATGAAAACTTTGTAATCCCCATTGCTTGCCTACATTAGGATTTAGGAGTTATTTTTTCTTGGACAACAAAAGGAAAATACTATTTGCTCCAACTTTTTATTTCAACTATTCTTTCACAACTTACTGTCATCCATTTATGAGTTACGCACTCTCTCACCTCTAATCTAGCTAGTCAAAATTGGTTGAGCTAGTAATGGCCCTTGGGTTAGAGAATGACTTTTTGACATTTCTCTCTATTTTAGCTAGGGCTTCAGTTGTCTACCCTTCTATTACATTTTGTTATATTGAAGAAAATTGAGTTGCTGGTCAACTTAAATTCACTACTTGCTAAACCAAGGGCTTGCTGGACGACTTCATTTAATTCAACCAATTAGAACTTCCTATTTTTCCGGCGTACTTAATGGGGTGAAGTGAGTTTAAGATGGCTGTTAGCGAAGGATTTCCCAATTAAAATAGTTAATAATGACTTGCAGTTTAAAGGCGAATTGATTTCTCTATTACATTTCACATTTTGTTTGTTCCACGTCTTGGGTGACAATATTCTGTTGGGTGTTGTTTTGGTCGAAATTAAGCTTCAGCTTTTGAGAAGAAAAAGAAAAGAATAAAAAGAAGGGTTAATTACATTTTTGGTCCTTATGTTTTACACGAAAAACAAATTTGGTCCTTGTGGTTTCAAAATTCTAATTTTGATCCTTGGGTTTTCGTTCATTAACAATTTTGGTCCTTCAGTGGTATTTTGCAAAGTACATGTATTTATCTATATATATAAAGCCAGAAGAAGAGTAAAATGATTAAATTTATGAATTTTAAAAATACCCCACTTAAAAAATAGGTATTCATAATATTATTTATTAATAAAAGACAAAAATGTAAAATAGAATAATTAAAATTAAAAAAAAACAAAAAAATAGTATTACACCCTTATTTTTAGCAACTCACTTCCACACAACTATTATTTTAAGACAAATAAATTATTAAAATTTTTAATTAAATATTTAGAAAACGCGCAACACTCGTGGCAAGAGACTAGTATATATAATGGGAGAATGAAGAGGAAGGTTCAACATTCAAAAATCCAACATTGCCTTTTGTTAATTAAAAGATTAAAATCAAACAACTTAATATTTTGAGAGTAAAATAATAAAATAGAATAATTAGAATTGAAAAATAAAATGAAATAAAAAATCACACCTCTCCTTATTTTTAGCAACTCATTTACCCCCACTAATTCTTTTGTAGGAAGAATAATTTCTTTTTAAAAAAAATTCTATTTAAAAAAGGTCAAAAAAACATATATAAATATTTAAGGATGAAAATTGCAAATCGACAAAAACTTAAGGATCAAAATTAGAAATGGACAAAAACCCAAGGACCAAAACTGGAATTTTGAAACTACGAGGACCAAATTTGTTTTTAGAGTAAAACCCAAGGACTAAAATCAGAATTTTGAAACCACGAGGACCAAATTTGTTTTTAGAGTAAAACACAGGGACTAAAAACGTATTTAACCCTAAAAAGAATAAGAAGCAAGTATGTTGTACTAATTAATTATGTCATAGTTGGTATACATATCTAGCTTGCTTAGCCAAGGCTTTTTCACGGTATATATTTCTTTCCTTAGCCGTTAAAGTTCATGATCAGTGATTGCAAGTCACAACACAGACAGACACAGATACACAGAGACGGAGAGAGGGGGAGGGAGGGAGGTGGGTTATTTTGGTAAAATTACCTGACACTTGTAGTTAGGTAACACACTATAATAAACATTACGTCCAAAGTCACCATTCAAGCCTTCTTCTTGCCTTGGAAGCGAGCATAATGTGCAATGACTAGAATGCCCTTCATATTTCAGTGGTCTGCATTGGGCAGTATTATATAGTAGACTACTGTAGACACATACCAAATCCATTAATTAATGCACAGGCTATTCATTAAGTGATATACATTATATATATATATATATATATATCATTAAAACCAAGGTACCCTGTGATAAAAAATAATAATAATAATACCAAGGGACCCTCCAGAGGGTGTGTGGTCATTGTCCAATTTAATCACTCTCAGTGGTGTTAGCAAAATAGTAGCATCATTTCAGACTTGGGAATTTATGGTGACCCATGCCAAACTTTGAGCTTGCAAGTAGAGAAACATCATTTGAGCTTTTTCATGCTTTTTAGGATTTAGGGTTTTTTAAATTTGATGACTAATAATATCAAACTTACTAAATTTACTCACCAAATAATATATCAGTATACACTTATCGTTATTAAAAGGGATGGATATGCAAATGTTATATTTAATTTCATGTAATTTTGTGAGGATGTTAGAATTTACAGGGTGCTCCTCGATCTCTTATTCTTTACTATTTACTCCAGTAGTACTCTTAGGCAATTTAATTGATTCAAGCTCATCGGAGACTCGGAGGTTGGACCACATATCATTTTTATCACCACCAGAGACTGCAAGTACTACCGTCAAATTTTTTAAATTCATGTACTCAAACCCTACGAGATAATGCAGTAATATATCATGAGAAGTCGTTTAGGGTATTTAGGTAATTTCAAGTTCAGAAATATTTTAGTCAAATCCAGGCTTGTGGTCTGTGGGGTTGAGGAGACTGACAACCAAATTTTTCTCTATTAATGAGCAAAGAAGAAGCATTCGAGATTCGGGAATAGAAGCTTACCCCATTTATTACTTATTGGTTTAACACACATTTATTATTTTCATATTCTTCTTTCATTATTCTATTATCCTTTACATTTATTAACTAAACATTTTTCTAAAATGTATACCACATGGAGAAGGGTGCATTGTAGCACAGATCAAGGAACTGCTTGCGACCCAATGCTTTCCTATGAAAATAAATAAATAAATTAATACATTGAAAGTTCAACAACAGTTATTTCCTTCTCAAAGTCCAAACCCTGGCTAGGCACACATTATATGAAAACTTGAATAAAAATTAATAAATTAAACCATTAAATGCTTGCTATATAGCCTATATTTGATATTTTTTTTCGGACAATCAGCCACGCCCACCAAATTGGTGAGAACTAAAGTAATTGTATGCCTATCAATTAATTGGTACTAAAATCTTATTGGTGTTTATGATGAACTAATTAATTAGTAACGTACATATCCCTTGATTATTGATTAGTGTTTATGGTATTAACAACGTAAGATTAATTGTCTATGTTGAAGATGGTAACCTATCATATTCACATTCGGATACTATACCTACATGTATGTGAGAAATAGGTGTGTCTAGAAATGACATGTGGCAATAGGAAGGGGTAGAAAGCATGGGAATTGAGTGCTACTTAGAGTCAGTGGAGACTTATAAAAGGGTGAAAAAAATGAAGGGAAATGGAGAGTCTGGGAATTAAGGAAGGAAAGAAAGCAAAACAAACAGGTGGTGTAGAAGGAAGGTCAGGAGGAGTGCGGTTTCAAGAGAAATATTTATGGCAATGTGTATGGTGGCAGATACAAACATGCATTGAATTTGAGTGCAATTAAAGGTGGCTGTTTCAGTTGGGTAGGTCTCTGGAACCTTTATATTTATTAATATATTATTATTATATATTTATAAAGCTTTTATAGCCTGGCCTCCTCTCCTCCATTTCTTTGCTTCATCAATTGTGCAATTATAAATTAAGAATTTAAAAAAAAAAAAAGAGAGTTGCTTCCAATTAATATATATATATATATATATGTATGTATATGAAACCAATGCAGGCAATGATGATGTTGATGCTGAAGGCGGTCTAAGGGGGGTCTCCACTCTCTGCTGTGCTGTAGCTACTGCGCTTAATTATCCTTCACCCACCTCCTCTCCCTAACCATTAATTACATCAGAGAGAGACCAGAGAGAGAGAGAGAGTAGGGTAGATAGAGATCGAGGGAAGGTCCCTCCCATATTGCTTGGTGCAAGTCCTTTTCTTTGTTCATTTGTGGCTTGTGTGGGTGTTTGGTGCAAGTAATATGAAGAAAAAAAGTCAGATTTGCTTCTCTTCTTTGTATTACCAGTAATGGTGTGCTAGGCTACGCTGGAGTTTCTTATACATGCCTTAATTTGTCAATTTCTTTGGCACTGAATGAGATCATAATATATAATATGGGTACTAGTAGTACTACTCATGCTGTTGGAATCGGAAGGAAACAAAGAGATCATCATCAGTACTTGTCATCACCATTACCATCATCATCAGCTCTTCTTCATCTTCTACTTGTAGCCTTCATCTTCCAAAGATTTTCACTCTCAGTCGCTTCTTCTGGCCCAAGTTATAATAGACAAGTTAGTAGCTTGAGACTGGAGAGGATTGAGAAGCACTTGGAGAAGATTAACAAGCCTGCTGTCATGACCATACAAGTATGTATTACTATGTAATGTACCTATATATATAGTTATAGCCATATACATTTCAAAAGATCTGATTTTGTTTCAGGTAATAAATTAGTAAATCTCATGATGGGTAAATATTAATTAATAATTCCTGTACGTTTTGGTTATGTTTGGTTGATGTTTGCAGAGCCCAGATGGAGATATCATAGATTGCGTCCATAAAAGAAAGCAGCCAGCTTTGGATCACCCTCTTTTGAAGAATCACAAGATCCAGGTACAAATTATTAAAGCTAGCTTTTTTTTTGGTCGAAAAATTATTAAAGCTAGCTAGCTAGCTAGCTTCATAAGAGAAACCAACGACCTACATGAATATATATATATATATATATGTACATGTATTTGTTGTCTGTAATTATTAATTTTTTATTTTAATTTTTGCAACTTAATTTGTATTGAAATGGGTTTTCAATGTGGCTTATGTATATATGTACATCTATAGATGTATCTCTCTAACTACCCTCTTAAATGTTAGTTTTGCTTTCAACACTTGTTGATGGGGTGATGAGGGGTTTGATATAATGTTTTAATGTACCAAACAGAAAGTGGCACCAGAAAGGCCAAAAGCGATGAAGATGATGAAGAAGCAAAATGATGATGTGGTGGGAGAGGGAGAGCAAAAGCATGGGATGAGCAATAGGACTAGTAATATTGAAGGATTGAAGGGTTCATGGGAGCAAATGTGGCATTTAAATGGGACTATATGTCCAAGAGGGACGGTTCCCATACGGCGGAGCACAGTGCATGATGTTCTGAGAGCCAAGTCTTTGTTTGACTTTGGCAAGAAACAACGGACCAACAGCATTGCCCCTGCTAGGCGCACCGATGCCCCCGATGTAGTCAGTGGGAATGGCCATGAGGTATCATATCATCATCATATCATTGCCATCCAATATGTTCATGTATCGATCATGTATATTAATATACGTGAAATGCATGCTATGTATGTATTATAAATCATCTTCACCAACATTTAGTTTTCAAGTACATCATCATTTCCTAACTTTAATTATTACATATCATTATGTTTATTATGCCAATCTTAATTAGTTTCAGTTGGTATCCAATTTTGAATTTTGATCCACTATATTATTGTCTTGTTTTAATTAATTATAAAATAATTAGACATGTGGAAATTTGCAACTCTTGTAATTAAGAGATTTTCCTTGAATTTCAAGTCTCTTGTTTGAATCTCAATTCTTAAATATCAATAAATAAAAAAGGAAAATGTAAATTGATTTTCATTTGGCATAGTTGTCGAGTCGAGAACATTAAGTGGAAGACACCACTTGTACGTACGTTCAAAAGTGGAACTTTAAAACATCAAACTTTGCGAATAGAAATTTAATTTGTCAAAAGCCAATACATCTTTAACAGATTTTTTAAATGAAGAATTTTTTATTTTTTAAATTTATTTTCTTATTCTCCTTTTATTGTTCATATTTTCAGAGCTGTTGATACCTTTTAGAGATGTAAAAAGGGATAGAAATTTCAAGTGTGATGTCAATTTATAAACAAAAAGTGTTTGAAAATTTTGTATACGCAAAGAATAGTTCCGAGTAAATGAGGATTTAAATTTAATTTGTATGATTTGAAATCATGTGTAGCATGCAATTGCGTACACTGGATCATCGCAAGAGATGTATGGGGCAAAGGCGACAATCAATGTGTGGACCCCATCAATCGAACAAGTAAACGAGTTCAGTCTCTCACAAATTTGGGTTCTTTCGGGATCATTTGACGGCTCAGATCTCAACAGCATAGAAGCTGGATGGCAGGTACTTCTTCCATTTAATTTACTATTTTTCTAAACTTTAATTTATTATTTATTTATGCATTTATGTAAGCATCAGTTATTACTTACTTATTACTTCGAGGATTATATTATATTCTTTAAATGGAAGGGTAATGGAATTATAAATTAATATCTGTTATATTTTTCTAAATTTTTTTAAAAATGTATATATGTTGTTGGTAGAATAATTTCCTGAAGCCTTGATTATTCCACTAGTCAGGTCAGTCCGGAGCTCTATGGTGACAGCAGGCCAAGATTATTCACTTACTGGACGGTCAGATCTCTCTCTTTCTCTCTTATAATTAATATACTGATTTTATGCCTGAATATTTATAGAATTTAAATATAGGTTAATTTTATGTGTGTGTACCATCACTGTGATTCTCTCCCAATTAATAAGGCCGGATTTAATTAGTCAAAGTCAAACACTAACATTTAGGGTCCATTTGGTTTCCGGAATTGATTTCTTAAGAAATCAATTCTTATGTCTTTTCTAAAGATAGGGAATATAAGATTACATTCTCCCATTTGGTAATATTAAGAAAGTAAACCAATAATTTCCTTTTTATTTCCATTCCTTTGTTTGGTTTGTGTAGGAAAAGGAAATAAAATTGATCTAATTTTTCAATTATACTCTTATTTATTAAACACAAACAATATTTATTTTAATTTATTTTAAAAATTTCAGGGTTAATTTAGTAAATAGAAAAAACAATAAATGTTTTCCTAAGAGGAGAGAAACCAAAACCCAAGCTCCAGTAAGGATTTTATTTTCTCTCCAATAAGGGAAATCATTTCCCTTGGGCCAGAAAATGATTTCCTTTCCATATACTTATCAAACCATAAAATAAAATTGATTTCTTATTCTTAAGTCTCCAAAACTTAAACCAAGCGGGCTCATAAGATTGTGAGTCTCACTTGGTTTGTACTAATTTAGCTTAGTCTGTCTCATAAGTTTTCGGATCAGGACTTCAACCCATGATTTTGTCTGGTCTTACATATGCAGATCATGCATAGTTGTGTGTAATTTTGTATTTATTGGCTTAAATATTACATTGCACAAGTACGTGACAAGTCTATAATTAAATTTTAAATATTAAATTGGCTTCATTAAAAGAAACTATAGATCGATGATGAATCTACACAGAAAACTACACGTGTGTATGTGTGTAGAGTAATGATGAAAGTCTTCAATCTAGGACATCCTTGGAAATGAAGAAATTGCTTCAATTTATTCACTTTTTCAACTGCAATCAATGACTCTCCTAGAGGCTACAACTTTCCAAACAAAGTGTCATTAGTACATTTTATGTGTCAATAACATTCTAGATCGAGCATGGGCTACAGAGTTGAAGATATTTTTTAGGCACACATGCATGGTGGTCAACATTAAGTTTGGCAATATGCCAATATGGGCTCCATTCTCTAACCCAAAACAGATATCTATATGTAGCCTTCATCAATCAATGAATGTAAATGTGGCCCTTATCCAACAAATATTATCGGAATTATACATTTTTTCTAAACAATTTAATTATAAGTCTTACTAGATAGATACAATATATATTTGTTTGTCAAAATTAGACTCTGCAATAAATTTAACAGTTTAGTAAAAGAATATTTCCTTAAAACAAAGGTAGCTAGGATGTAGGTTATTTATATACCGTATAATGTAGCAGCTATTCTTTCTCAAAAATGCATGCAAATGAATATGTACGTGAGTATTGAATAATTTTAATTTGTTTTTTTGGTGATGCATATATATAAATTGCATATACACAGAGTGATTCGTATCAGGCGACTGGATGCTACAACCTTCTTTGTTCTGGATTTGTGCAAACAAATAGTAGGATTGCCATTGGAGCTTCCATTTCTCCTGTCTCTTCCTATGCAGGCAGCCAATTCGACGTCACCATTCTAATTTGGAAGGTAATATTCCATCATCCATTCATAAATATACAAATTAATCTAAAAATTCAAATTTTGATAATTAATTAATTAGTGTATGCATGCATATATAGGATCCCAAGGTAGGGAACTGGTGGATGGGATTTGGAGACAACACTTTAGTGGGGTACTGGCCAGCAGAGCTATTCACACACTTGGCAGAGCGAGCGACAATGGTGGAATGGGGTGGTGAGGTGGTGAACGCAAGGGCCAACGGTGAGCACACCTCCACGCAAATGGGTTCGGGTCATTTCGCGGAAGACGGGTTCGGAAAAGCAAGCTATTTTAGGAACCTGGAGATTGTGGACTCGGACAACAGCCTCAGCTCGGTCCGAGATGTGTCAACTCTGGCCGAGAACACCAACTGTTACGACATCAAGAGCTCCTATAACAACGATTGGGGCACTTACTTCTACTATGGTGGGCCCGGAAGAAACCCACAATGCCAATGATCGTCTCCATCTCCCTTGATAATCATCATTCATCATATTAATGCAAGATATAATTACTACTACTCCAATTGTCCACTTTAAATTTCTATATATATATTTTGTCAAATTCTTTAATTATGTACGTAATTATAGGCATATGCTATTTCCACTCTTGTTTCTGCTTTTTCCACATTTTTGTTTTTTGTTTATGCTAGGAAGAGGCTATATCTAGCTCGCGCTGTATTAATTAAAAAAAACAAAACAAAAAGTGAAGATTGAAGGGAAGAATGCTAATGAAATTTGATGTCCTTTCAAGTTTTGGGGCATGGTTATATTTAAGAGGGTGAGAGACTCAGAAACAACCCTTTCCTTATTGATGTAGGAGAAACATAATTCCATCAACAGAAATAAGAAAACAGAGCAAGAGCAGGTAAATCAAACCAAAGCACCATAAGTGCGTAACTTGTAACCCAAACCAAACAGACCTCTTCTTTGTATATATACTGTATAGTGTATACAAAATGAAAAGGAAAGAAAACCCTAGAAAGCAGTCGATCGTACATCTTCCGAATCAAATCAAGTATCCACCCAAAATGACTCCATATCAATTGAATTATATATTGTGCACGGCATTGTGACGTATTCAGTAGGCGTTACATATCGCGAGAATCGCAGTGTTCAAGATTGGTTTCTGGTAAAGAATCTGAAGGCAATAGCGATGGCTAAGAATGTGCGGAGGCACAACTACTACTAGTGCATCTCTTTTTTATTTTTTATTTTTTTGTTCATCATTCATCCTTGATTGCATGTAGTTATGGGCACTATCGAAACTAAGTCGATTGTCATGGGGGTCAACTTTATGTTTGACCCACTGAATGAAGTGGCTTGGATTAATTAATATGTATGAATTGGTCTTGGGTGGAATTACATGTTGTCACTGCCTGCTCAGAATTTGGGTATGGCAATATTGAAAATATTTTGGTCTTCTATTATTTTATTGTTTGGGCGAAAATTTTTAAAAGGAAAATAAGTTACATTAATGTTACATTTCATCTTTGGATTTTAAATTTGAATTTTTTTTTTTGTGTAAAGTAAAAGTTGTCTCATTTTATAGAACAAAAATCTTAAAAAACGGCTACAGCTATTGAAATATAAAATCCCTAGACCTTTGATTGAAGTTAAAGATTTGAAAGCACATAATGGGTAAGTCTTAGCCTCACCTATGAAATCGTTTAACAAAGAAATTAAGAAAAATATGAATTCCCATTTGAAATCCCAATTTAAGGAATTGGATTATAATTTGTTCTTAAATTATATATCTAATTTGTGCTTATGAAATTATGTGTTATTATAGTGAAATTGTAAGGTGCAGTTAGTATTGAATGTGTTTTATAGTTACATCCCAATCCTGCCTTGTATGTATGTCAATAGTAAGGATGAGCCATTGTATTAGGAAGGAGGACAAAAGCTTAGCAAAAGGAGAAAAGGAAAAGAACTTAACCAAAAACATGTGATCAAGAATAAAATTTGGACATAATTAATTACCACAAAAACAGGAAGTTCATTTCTTCATAACCAAAATAAGTATTTAAAGTTGAAGACCAATTTTTCCAATACATATTACCCAACTCCTTATCAAGAAAGGAGGTCATCTAACAACTACAACATGAACCTATTTAAACAAACTAGGATTCCGCATGACGTAGTCTTTAAGTGAGTTCGATGCTGATGTCCCGCCACACGTTAATACACAAAAGAAAAACGGGTAACTAGAGGCAAACATAAGATTAAGCATTACCAATAAAAACACACAAGACAAAAAGAACCATGTGTTCCTGTGTGCATGTGTCTAGTAGGAAAAGGTGTGTATGCAATATAGAATTTCACTGACTTTTGTTGAGTTTTATTAAGTCTATCGACTTTCGTAGAAATTATGGAATTTTTAATTACATTAGTCTAAGAAATAATGTCATGTCATGTCATGGTTTTTGTCATGGCATTGGTGATGGGGCTATTCCTAGTTACATTTTAGTTTTATGGCAATTACCAAGTTAAGCTTATGCAGTTTTGCGGATGATCGAAACAAAATAAAAAACTTACTTATTTAACTCTTCTGAAAACAAACAAAAACAAAGTGAGTTATTTAACTAAAAAGTGAGTTATTTAACTAAAAAGCTAGTTATTTAACTAAAAAGTGAGTTATTTAAACTAAAAGCTAGTTAGTTAACTAAAAAGCTTGTTATTTAACTAAAAAGTTAGTTATTTAACTAAAAAGTTAGTTATTTAACTAAAAAGTTAGTTATTTAACTAAAAAGCTAGTTATTTAGCTCTTCTGAAAACTAGTTATTTAACTAAAAAGCTAGTTATTTAACTAAAAAGCTAGTTATTTAACTCTTCTGAAAACTAGTTATTTAACTAAAAAGCTAGTTATTTAACTCTTCTGAAAACCAAAAAAAAAATATTTAGTTATTTAACTATGAAAAAAAAAAANAAAAAAAAAAAAAAAAGTTGGTTATATATTCTCATTTCTCAGTCTCTACTCTGTACACTCTACTGTTACAAATTTGAAAATCAACCATGAGTCTAGCAAAGTGGGAAGGTAACTCTCAGATTGGTCTACCAGAAATTCAGAAGACGGAGCACCAGCAAATTCGAACCCAAGCCAGAGCAACTGCAAGACGTGATGCTGAAAACAAGAAAAAGGCTGAGGCAGTAGAGAAGGCAAAGAAGAAAAGAAAATTAAAGAAGAAGATGAAGGAGAAGGTTCTTGCTAAGACTATAGAGGAGGTGCAAGGCATGCAAATGACAATGGCTGCTGAGGAGGAGGAGAAGAAGAGAATGGAAGAAGAAGCTGAAGAATTGAGAATCAAGCAGCAGGAGGAAAAAGAAGCAGAGATGGAGAGGCTCTTGGAGGAAGAAGCTACAGAAAAACAGAAGCATTTGGAAGCCAAGAGAGAGAAAGAGAGACTCAGAAAGCAGAGGAAGGAGTTGAGGGAGAAAGAAGCTGGAAACTGAGGAGATTTATGGTCAGATGTCTTTTTTTTTTTTTGTCTAGAGTAGAATTTTATCTTTTTGTTTCTCCTGAAATCAAAAATGCATCCATTGGTACTTCCAACTAGTGCAGTGGTCTTGTCTACCTTCAGCATCTTGCTTTCCTTCTTTGATTGTTCATCAGTCACCGTATTCGTTTTGAAAATCGGGAATATTGGAAGTTTTTTTGGTTTGCTGCTGACATGTGGTATATGCAAATTGGAACTCGATCAAGCAGAGTTTATATATGTTTTGCGCAATTGGTCATTTCTTTTTGACCATTCCAGTAGAATACACAAGTTTTTTGCTCTCTACAGGATCATTACAGCATAATTTAGCATTATATGCCAAGAACAAAATGCATCATAAAAAAGAAAAAAGGAAAAAAAAAGAAGAAGAGAAAATTAAAACAGATTTGCCAAATGTTAATCTGACTGTATCGGCACTGGTTTAGCATCCCTACACTTGTTCTCATTCAGTGATTCACTCAAAAGAACATGATAGCAGCAGAAAAGTGACAACTATGACCTGCATAATTAGAAGCACAGAAGCAAATCTTTGAATTCTCTGCTCGTTTTTGTTTGACTTTTTTTTCTCTTCATCTATATGATTGCTTGACTTTTAATCTTAGGAAAGGTAAACTTCTTGCTGAGTCCTTTCCACTCTCCCTTCCCACACCCATGTATTGAAGATATGTGCCAGTATCTTACAAGGGCCTGCAGCAAAATCACATCAGTAGAATAGAATGATACCCAGTTGTGGGTATTAGCCACTTAATTCCCAATGATCTGTTAGTCCAGTGGCATATGTATCACCCATTTTTAGTGATGAGTGTTCAAGATTCCAAGTTGGAGCTTAAGGATAGAGGACCAATGGATTGACGTTAGAAAAAGAAAACTATCTTTTCATTGTGATCTAAGCATATTCAAAATACTGACAAAAATCAAACAGGGAAGAAGCTGGCCCCAAGGCTCATGAGAATCAACTGTAAGAAACAAGTCAACAAAAAGATTTTACAGGGGAAATGCCATCAAACGATCATTGCTGTACATATAATGGCTTTGCTTTAGCACAAAAATGTTACACTTGTAAAAAAAAAGCTTTACAGAAGCCACAATACTCTAGGCTCATATATTCCCCCAGTACAAATTTACAAAACAATGTACACAAACAATAATCAGCATTTGTTCAAAAGAACTCTCAATTTGGTGCAGTATTCTTAAAAATTACATAATACAATTATTTTATTAGCTAAATAGCTTATGTACTTCTTAAGAACATTATTGAGCAATACCTGCTTCCACTTCTTTCTATCAGATAATTCTTTTACACAAAACACCCGGACCAACCTGTGCATATACAAGACAGTTAAAGGCATCGCCATGGAAAACAGAACACCAAGAAGCTCACTTTTCTTTTGATTACTTTAGTTGTCTTCCAAGTAAGACAAGTCCCACACTGGTAAGACCAGATAAGAATGCTGATGAATAGCAGAGTGCAAGTAGAGTTCCTCTCAAAGACTGCATTCAGAGATTATCATAATTTAGTATGCAGTACCGGGTTATAATAAAGAACAAAGGCTACAAGTACATTGTTTTCAAGCACCTTAGCCAGCAGCAAAGCATTGTCATTTGCATACTGCAATGAACTCTCTGGGATGTTTTGGATGCCCTGAGCTAGTTCCCATGAAAGAATCCTACATTTGAAATTTTGAAGGAAAGAAAAAATAAAGGAAATCTCTTTTATACCTCATTGTTACAACGGAGTATAAAAGAGAACTAAGTTCATTGCAGTTAACTAATTTACCCAAAACCAAAGCTGATTATAGCACCAATGCTGGCTTTTCTGATGTTAGCTCGACCTGAAGTTCTCCAAACTGCTGTTGGCAATGACATTAATACTTCATATCAAATGCATGTATAGTGTGGCCTAAAAGTTGCCATTGGACATAGAAAAAATGCATCCATTGGTACTTCCAACTAGTGCAGTGGTCTTGTCTACCTTCAGCATCTTGCTTTCCTTCTTTGATTGTTCATCAGTCACCGTAGATGTTGAACTTTCAGATAGGATCCTTGCAGTTGTAATCATTGCTTTTTCAATCTATAATGGTTGAACAGAGTCCAAAAATACTGCTAGTTTAGAGACGTATGACATCTAGTTATATTACATTATTTAAATAATAAAATAGGGAATTTTTCCAACAACTTCTAAAATATAACTAGAGGGTTTGAGGCCAAAGTACTTAGATTCACATAGATTTTCCCCAAAGTATTCCTCTAGAAATTTCATTCACAAGGGCAACACAAATAAATTTACTTTGGCTTTTGGAGCAAAATAGTGATGTAACAGAAATAGATATAAGCTTTTGAAAGATTATTTAGTTCCCCACATTACACTCAGTCTTTCCCAAGTAATGTATAATTGAATTTTAAATATTAAATTGGCTTCATTAAAAGAAACTATAGATCGATGATAAATCTACACAGAAAACTACACGTGTGTATGTATGCATGCATATATAGGATCCCAAGGTAGGGA
>QANT01003249.1:0-14234 GCA_003254885.1 Purshia tridentata | reverse complement strand
TTTTTCCCATTCTATCTAATCGATCCTAACAATAGGTTCCATTGTCACCTCCCCATTACATTTTTTCGCTAAGCTAACAAGAATTGAAAAAAAAGAGGAAGGAAAGGTAGGCAGTATCTCCGAGAAGCATGAGTTGGCAGGTCCCATATTAGCTCCAAAGAGGTCACTGGTGTTTGGTGGAATTGGGTAGGTATTAAAAAGGGAAATAATTTTGGGCCTCAAAATATTGTGCCTCAATCTTATATAGCAATATTAATTAGACACAATAGTTGTTAAATTTGTATTGATTATACACATCACCATTTATATATAATATTATACTAAAATTATTTTTATTGAAAGACTATTTTATCCATCACATATTTAATAGCAGTAAGTTTTTCTGTTATTAAACTTTTATATTTAATTTATTATCTATAACTTAATTAAATTGTTGTTTGAAGAAATGTTGTTCATCCCTGTTGCAAGTATCAAAGTTGTTGAAGGTAAAATTGAAAGCGTCAAAGCTGTTAAAGTNCATCTGGAACATAAATACCCACATAACCAATGCTTCTTGCCACCCAACATTAATTTAACACCCTATAAAAAGTTAAAAGATACTTAATAGCTAGGCTATGTGTATATCGGAAGAAGCAAGCTTCAATATGTACTTGTGTGCCTTCTGTGTAGACTTGGCTCGCCTCCAACCTATTTTTCAAGACAACGTTAGCAGATAGAGTTAGGGTTTCTTATTAATTTTAATGGCCAGATAAAAATCTCTTTTAAATCTTATTCTTTTGTAGTTTTATTTAAAATTTTCAAGATTTTTAAAAGGGTAGATAAGTCTTTAAAAAGTCTTATGTGATAAATAATTATAAACTGTTTTTAAATTAATTAAATACTATTATTACATGAAAAATCCATGTTATTGAGACACAACTTTTTGAAACCCTCTAGCACTCTTATAATAATTTTCTTTTGTTTTTACTTATATGGCAGTGGCACATGTCATGATTAACGTTCTTTAATCTTTAGTATTCTCTTTAAGTTATCTTTTTTAGAAATTTTTGGTTAAAAGCAAAATTAACACTTTTCTTAGCCTCCCTGCAATGAAGAACTTATATAGTCCTGCAAGCAATGCCTTCTTTTTCCTTTTGTACACACTCCATTAATTCCTCATATTGGTCCCACAAATAATTTGTTCTAATGTTCTATAACTGATGAGTTTTATTACTGCTGCCCACAGGGACCCCTTGTGGCCTTGTAGGTGGGTTTTTTAATGCCTTCAATATTAGCATGGTATCGATATGGTTCCTCTTATGTGGTCCACTTTAGTAATTTGTGGAATGTGGATGGTACGAGTGCAGTACCTCTCTTGTTCATTATACTTTCGACAAGAATTCAATTGAACAATTTATTTCCATGTTTCCATAATTGGTGAGCTGTAGCAATTGGTGCTCATTTATGAAAGAGAAATATTGAAGCCATGCTTTTTGTCTTTTGGTCAGAAGCCATTTTCTGATTACACGGAAGAAAGTAAAGGATGCCATTAATTCCACGACGTCTTTGTTTCTGACTCTTCAAAATACAAGTAAAAGACAAGCAAGGGGATGGGGATGGGGTTGAGTGAGAGGATAAGAGATTGAGATCAGGGGCAGCATATAGTGATTTCCACACAAGATGACCATACAACTTGGGCTCCACTATCAAAAAGGCCCAGTTGACCAGTAACCGTAGTACTAGATCAAACACTCTGACAAAAAATACAACTAAGAGAAGGCCCATTTGGCCCAGAAACCCAAGTTGGTGAAAATAGAAAAACAAGCCCATATGTACCGCTAAGCAATCTCATTGCCATTTCCCACTCTGTTTATTTTATAACATGGATGTATATCATTCTAATTTACATGACTATGAGTCTGGCACACTCATTTTACAAAACGTCTGAATCAGAGGTTCATAATGGATACAGCAACAACATTGATAATCGATTAATTGTTACAACTTACAAGCATATCCTACTAAGTAGTACTTAATCTGCTGAAAAATCTGGCTCATTTGGCTTAAACAGTTTCTTGGGCATTCTGCTGGTTGTATCAGACTCAAGTGCTGTTGCCATCTTCTGAATCCCTCTTCTGGTGGTGGCTGCAAATTTGGAAGCCAAAACTGCAGGCCCAAGTGGAATATGCTGTACAAAACTGCGCAAAGAAGACGACCTCGGAGCACCTTCTCTGTCCTGATCTTCATACACTGCGTTCCCACTTGTTGATTCATTCTCCAAAACATGCTGGTAAAAGTACTCCTCCTCCCTTGTCAAATCCATAGCCAACTTTCTCTTCCTATATCTTCTCCAAGCAACTTGTAAAAAGCAAGCTCCCCAAGTCCTCCATTGGTGGGAATAGTACCTAAAAGCATGCTGCAATTTCTTGCTGTGCAGCCGCTTGAATTGGTTGGCAACAAACTTGAGCTCTTCAGCTCTCAGTGCAAAGGCCTCAACCTCAGTGAGGGACTTTACAGTTCGAGTTGACAATGGAAGGTTTAGGCTTGATGTGGTCATTAAGGCCCATGTCAGCAACTCTTCGCCACAGAAGTCACCGGCTCTAAGGGTGATGGAGTTGAAGAAACCTGTTCTTCCACCATCAGTTGTGGAGCTTTCCAGTTGCCCTCTGATTATGAAGAGCATTTCATTCACAGGGTCACCCTCTCTGATTATGTATGTGTTCCTAGTGTTCAAGGATGACTCTAGGCGTTCACATATGGCGTCGAGGAGTTGGTCATCCATTTGTGCGAAAAAGGGTACCTTCAATTCAATAGAATTATTAAACCACCCTTTAGTGCCATCTAATCAATAATTGAGATCGCAAGTCTCCCAAACCATGTAACATTAACGCTCAAGGAGGACTTACTCGGCGAACAAGCGCAAGACACAAATGCCTTTGAATTTCGCGACGGAGGTCCAAAGGCAAAGATTGCAGAATGGATTTCTCATCTACACCTCTTGTCGCAAGCCACTTATACTGCACGAAGCGACGAACACGTTCTTGCAGTTCTAGAGGGAGCTGACGGTGCCTCATCCATTCCTCTGTGTCTCTTTTCCTGACCCTCCATTCTTCAAGTCTCACCGTTGCAGATTGCAGATAGGTCTTGATGAAGAAATCAAAAATTTATTCAAACATGACACACATGTAGTCAGCATCATAACTAATTATTTAAAACATATGCTTATATGTATGGATGTAATAGTTTAAAGGAAAATGTTCTCTTAACACACAATATTGTCAAACTATCAATTTGAACTATTAATTAACTGATAAATTTTATTTAAATGTATTATTCAAATTAACAGTCTAACAACATAATATGTTAGATATCTTGCAGGAGTTTAAATATTGCGAAAGCAAAGAATACCTGCATTTGGCTCATGAGGTGTGAGAAGAGAACGAGACCAAGAATGGCAATGACAATGCAAAATGAGGTTTCTAAGACCATAAAGCTGTTCTCAATATCTTGTCCATATGAACTGCATATCATGAAATTGGTTAATGATCAAGACACATGAATTGAACCAGCTATATATATATTTCAACATGGGATGATCATGAGTCATGAGACCCCCAAATAAAGAAATATAAAGCATACCATAAATTTCTCATACCCCACCAAAGGCAATAGAAATACTTTTCAAAGAAGGCTGCAGAAGCAACTTCATTAGTAAAGGCCTCGGCAAACATTCCAAACTCAAAACTATCATTTATATTATCGCAATTTTCGGTGACTTTTGTGATCTTGAGCCAAGAATCGCGTTCAGGTTTGCCTTGGCTGCCACAATCAAGAAACGAAGTTTTGCAGGATGGAGAGCGTGTTTCATTACGTTCCTTAGTACATTCTGACTTCCAGCACTGGTACTGCCGTTGAATGGACAACACATACCATGAAGCTCCAACAATCTGCACTCACAATATATAATCAAATTAAACATCCCAAATTGTTCTCTTGTCAGATATTTAACATGTTATGTTAACCTGACCAATTATCTAGCAAGAGATTTTCTGATAGTAAATTTGAACTAGCATGCAATTAATTAACTTTTAACTAAATAAATCACAGTGTAGGTTTTTGCATACGTACATGTGCAATTAGCGTAAAGAAGATGAGATTGTATACAGCGCCAGACCAAGCAGTTTTGGCTATGACACCTGTGGTTTTAGTTATGCGGCGGTTGAGAGGGAAAATTTGAATAAATCGAGGAATGTATTGAATAAGAACGATTAAAGAAAGAGTATGGTTTGCATGAGCAGCTGATGCATTTTTCACTGCTGGAATTACGAACCATATCATAATCTGCAAATCACACCAATAAAATATTGATTATGATTTAATTAATTAGTTTTCAAAAAAGATTAGTTTTCAAAATTTCTGAAAAGAAAATGGACCTGGGGAAGTGGTAGAGAGGCGGCGAGGTCAATAGAGAAGTCTTTTTTCACATAGCGAATGCCGATGGCCCACGGATCCTTAACGAGCTGTCCCCGCCCGAAAACCCGAGAACCCGGGGCGATGAAAGCGATCCGGAACTTGATGGCGATGTTGAAAATGTAGAAGAAGTCGGCCACGGTACGGAAGAAGGTGACGAAGATGCTGAGGCTGATGTCAATCTCCATGCAGGCGGGTCCGCCGATGGTGGGGAGGAAGAAGTAGAGCGGGTCGAGGAAGAGGCCAACGATGCAGATGAGGTAGAAGATGTAGTTCCACCGGGTCACGATTTCGGATCCCGGGTCCAGGATTTGGCTCCACCATGGGATCTTCTTCTGGCTAAACAAGGAGTTCGGAATGTTGCGGAACCGAGCGGAGGCCGCCGCGTAAGGCCGGAAGCCATGCACCATCGAATATGGATCAGAGAGATCAGAGATTCATGGGAGAAGAAGAAGAAGAGGAAGGGCTGAGATTTCGGTTTTCGGGTATTATATACGAGAAAAACGCGCCAAATGTTTTTCTTTTATTTTGTATTTTGTATTTTATTCTTGGTTTTCTTTATTTGTTTGATTAAAGGAAATGGAATTAACAGTGGATTCCATTTTTTGCTTTAGGATTTAGAAATAGACATTTATTTGACTCCACTAAACTCACTTTCTTTTAATATTGTTCTAGTACATTACTTTCTGAAAGTATAACATGACTTTCTACTCTAGTAGTTCTAATTTCCTGCTTTCATATTACTTTTTTTCTATCTGATGTGCTCATCACATCTTCTAATCCTAAAAAGAGAGATTATTCAAATTTGAATGAATGACATTACTAGATTAATAACTAGTTTGTAATTTTTAAAAATAATATTAATACATTTTATTCAAAATAATGCTTGATATATCACATTTCAAATACCACAATATTGTAGGTGGGTCTGATTCCTAACTATGCAAGTGGCCGGATTTCACGGAATATAGTACACAAGTACACACAACAAGTTTACGGTTCAATTTCTAAAGAATTCTACGTGGATTTCATTCCACGTCATACCTAACTTGGCTTGCAAAAGAATTTTCCGATTAATCAAAATTCATCACCCCCTCACAGCTGTCTCACTTTCTATATATATACACAATTGCTTGGCCACTTGATAGCTAGCTAGAAACAGATCGATATCTTTGGTTTGTCAATTGTGAAGCTGAAGAATATCTATAGGAACAGTACAAACTAATTAGTCAGAAAATTCAATATTAATTGGATCCCCATATTGGACAAGACAGTTTGGAGTACATGCAATATTAACTTTGGTGTGATATTGGAGAGCTGGAGTGCGCGCAGATCAGAGCTAGCTGAGCAGAAAACAGTATATATCTGATTATATTTAAAAGGCAACCCACCACAAAGCTAGGATCGAGTAGAAGTCATGGAGATGATCAAGAGTGCTGTTCATCATCTTTTTTTTAAAAAGCCAAAAGAAGATCATGGAGTTCTGGTGGTCAGTAATGGTGATGATCACAGTGAAGCTGATCAAGTGCTTTCTGCTCCACCAATCTCAGTCCCCAGAATTGAATACAATAATAAGGAGCCTCATGATCTTATTCATCATCCCAAGCTTCCTGGATGGTTTTCTGAATATTGTCCCATTTGGCCAGGTGGGTTTCACTTAAATTAAATGAGCTAGGTTCATTTTTCTTAATTCGATATATCATTATATCTGTGTATATATATATGACTTTCTTTAATTCATTTTTCACTTAAGATTATTGCATTATATTTTAGTTTTTTCATTTCACGAAGTTTACATTATTGATTGAGTTGTAACTAGCTATTTGATTATTTTGCATGTTGTCTTCAGCCCAAGTTTCCATAATTGTCTTCCATAATTTATAAAAATTTCGCTTATTCTTCAAAAAAAGACATATGATCATGTGCATGCATGCTTCATCATTGTTTTCAATATGTTGCGACTAACTCGATCTTGCTTCACCCAGTGGAGTTATATATGTAAATGTATATAACATACAATCTTGTTTTATAAACAGTACGAGGTGAAAAATTAGCCATCGCCAGTGATAAATTTTTAGGTCTTTAATTCAAAAGCCAATTAATTATGAGAAAGTAGGTGTATAAATAAAATTTATCAGAAAAAAGAAAAAAAGAAAAAGAAAGTGTGTGACACGTTTTTGTGGTGCTTTTTACTGTGAAATTTCACACAAGTGGCTCCTTTTTAACTTGTGAACTTTTGCTTTTCTTCCTTGTAGTAATTATATCTTTCTAGATATTTGTTTCTTTTATATATCCTGTTCATATGTGCTTCAACGTAAACAAACAAAAAGTTTCCTAATTTCACATTTTGTCCATAAAACAAATGCTCGCATTTATATATGATATTTAGCTTTGAAATTAATTTTGTTAATTTAAATATATCTTGTAGGGCAAGCACACTTTTTGAAGGTCGAAAAAATCTTATTTCAAGGAAAGTCTCAATACCAAAGTATGATGGTATTTCAGGTAAACAGTCGTCATATGATATCACTATATATAATGACAATATATTTGTAAATGACATATTATGTTATCATACTATATATATATATCAATCAATTAAAGTCATTGTTCTCATTTAAATGCATGTGGGCTTCAATTTACAATTTGATAATTAATATGACATATATATTATAACTTATTAATTATTATGTACATATGTGGTTGAGTCTTAATTATTTGCAGTCATCAGCATATGGGAAGGTTTTTGTTCTGGATGGAGCACTCCAACTGACTGAGAAGGATGAGTGTGCTTACCAAGAAATGATTACTCATCTTCCTCTTTGCTCCATTCCTAACCCTAAAAAGGTTCATTAATTTCTCTCAAAGTCTTCATCACACACACACACACACCATTTGTGTGTATATGTATCTATATATAATATGTAATTAATCATAAAAAAACAAAAAGCAAAGGAAAAAGAGTGAATGTTACACATTTCTTCAGAAATAATTAATTAATTCCAAATTTCCAATATAATTCAAGTTAATTAATATATCATGTTGGTGAAATTAATTAATTTACGTATAATTGAAGTCTACTTATACAGCAATTATTATAACAATTAAGTAGCTAGTTTTTCCAAATAAGCTGATCAATTAATTAATATATAACTACAATCATTTTGCCACCTACTTGCTCGATCTGTCCCTGTTTTGCAGGTACTACTCATAGGAGGAGGAGATGGGGGTATCTTAAGGGAAATTTCTCGACACTCTTCTGTGGAGCAGATTGATATATGCGAAATAGACGCCATGTTGGTCAATGTACGAGTCAAAAAGTTAACCTTTTTTTATTAAAAGAAAAAATATTAACCTAATTGAGCCATGCATGCAATTAATAATTAATTTGAAAATATATGATTGACCATTAATTTTTTCAGGTGTACAAGAAATTTTTTCCTTCTGTTGCTATTGGATACGAGGACCCTCGTGTAACACTTCACGTTCAAGATGGTGATTTAGTCCACTACTACTCTACTACTACTATTTAATAAATTAAGGGATTTTATTAATTTTTATGTGTTTTCTAATGATAATCATAATTAAAGAATCTTAATCAATTTTCTGCAGGTACTGCATTTTTTAAGTCTGTTCCAGAAGGAACCTATGATGCCATTATAGTGGATGCATTTGACCCAATAAGTACGTGTATACTCATAATAGAATAAGGTTTTATTATTTAGTCAATAGTTAACTTAATCAACGATTCAGATTGAGTAATTGTTACGAGAACATTTTTGTCTATATATAATTATAGTATGATATGATTGATGATGATCGAGTAAATATGTGCAGGGCTTGATGATCATGAGCTTATTGAGGAGAGTCTGTTCTTTGAATTGGTGAGAAAAGCCCTGCGGCCTGGGGGAGTGATGTGTATCCAAGCAGAGAGCATATGGTTTCGTTCTTTACACATTGAAGAGCTCGTCACAAAATGTAGTCAAATTTTCAAAGGCTCTGTCCACTATGCATGGACAATTGTTCCTACATATCCAAGGCATGCATGGACATTAAATTAATTAATTAATCTGTAGTTTAATTATGTGAAAATTGTTGCTTAATTAGTAATTAATACTAATACTTAGAGAGTTTAATTCCTTATTTTCAGTGGCGTGATTGGCTTCCTGCTTTGCTCCACAGAGGGCCCACTCGTGGACTTCAGAAATCCAGTCAACCCAATAGACCTTAGCACTAGTTATGGGGTAGCAAATCAGCCCTTAAAATTTTACAACTCAGAGGTAAAATAATCTCTCAACCTTTTATGAGAAATTATTTGTATTGTTTCAATTCACAATTTTTCTAACAAACCCACAAATTTAAAGTATATATAATTAATACATAAAATGATTAGTTGAAATAGTATAATAGCAGTTTGTCTTCGTGTATATAACCTCGAGTACTCTCCATGACTACTCCATCCTTTTTTTATTTTTTTATTTTTTTCTTCTGAATTCCTCTAATCGATCATCAGGTGCACATGGCTGCATTTTGTTTGCCATCTTTTGCAAAGAAGGTGAACGTTAATGGGTCTGGAGTTGGTACAGTTGCAGCTCATGAGGATGAGGCATCGCCACAAGTACTGGATACTCAAGAAGCAAACGATATATATTAATTATTACAAATCATTTTAAATACTATTGTTTGCCATATAAACCACACACACATATACGTATACCCCAGCAAAATCTATCCAAACCCCAACAATAACATCATGATTGTGTTTTCATTGTAATTCCAAATATATTTATGGTTGTATTTTGGTGAAAAATTATATGGTTGTATTCACTCAATGATATGTATATGTGCTGTGGAACTCTCTCTCTCTCTCTCTCTCTCTCTCTCTTCCCTAACTAGACAACTAATTTTCCTTCTTTTTTGTTATATAACCTCTCTAGTTTTGCATAGTATCGAGTCATACACTGCATTGAAATAAAAAAGAAAAAAGAAATCTTACGTGATTGTTACTAAAATTTGATAAGTACAAAGCATATATAAATATGTGCTCATAAAATTTCAAAAATATTGCATTTGCATTATCTCTCTCGTGCATGTATATGGTGCGCAAGGCCATATACACACGAGCAGACTGCTCATGCCAACAAACAATAGTTGGTATGGTCTATTGAAGTGGGTTGGGTGGGTGATTAATATAATGTGTGGTATAGATATAACAAATTAGTTTATTAAGTGATATGTCAATATTAATGTCAGCATCATATAAAAGAATAAATTGCAGAATAAGTTCGAATTTGAATAAATTTAATGAGTGCAAAAGTATGATTGGTATATATGCACATATGTTACATGGCACTCTTAATTTAATTATTTGTCATGTTTAACATGTAACTGGCCTTATCAGCTTGTATCAAACAATGGGAGTGGTGGAGCTGCACGCCCATTGTTTTGGTTTTTTGTCCTCTTCTAGGGGCCCTCGGCCATTAAAGCTAGCTCGTGAGTCGTGACTTGCTTTAAAGGGAAAAGTTTCTAAAATTCACATTCACTTTTTGCTATGAAGACCTTTTAAATTGTATTGTAATTCATAACCAGTTCACGTACACACCACGACTTGCATGAATATTAAAAGATCCAGGTGTGAAATCGTAGACACAGATACTTCACGTTGGGTTCAAGAAAAGCTTCAGGTCAATTGCAGCTATGAGAAAAGCTTGGGTAAGAAACTCCATGCCACGTAGCCAGGTTAAGTGGCAAGGAGAGCCAATTAAAATTTTACATGTGGAGGAGAGATAGAGGGAGGGCTAAGTGTCCAGTTTTAATTGGCCTTTCCTCTCAGCCATGTGAAAAGGAGTTCCCCACCCAAATTTTTCACTAGCAGTCATATCTCACTTTGAGGAACATTTTAGTATTAATGAAGGAAATTTGATTCATTATTTTTCTTATAAAATTGGTGGAGAGTACTTAATGGGTGTGAAGAGATATATAGTGAGTGTGGAAGTTAGATATTGATCAAGTACTTAATTATACATGGATAATTAGTAAGGATATTAGTGACATATTATTGTGACTGTTGTCCAAAGGCTTCTTTAAGCTTTAGGTGATGTTTAGTTTGAAGGAAAAGAATGGAATGGAATCATTTTTATGGAATAAGAATTTCAATGTTTGGTTCACTCATATGAATGGGAATGACTGAGGGACCCCTCAAGTTCTACAACTCAGAGGTACTGCTAATTCCTTCTTTTCAGAGATGTTTTAGTCTCTCTCTTTTTTGGATGTTTGGGTCCCTAATGGATTTGGTTTCTTTCTTTTTCACTCTTGCAGATCCATACTGCTGAATTCCCCTGCTGCCATCTTTTGCTAAAAAGGCTATTGGGTTCCATAAAAAATTGATGAACCTACATACAAGACAGCAAGCAACTAATAAAGGACGGCTTCTGTAATTCATTTCTCATCCAAGTGAAACTTTCCTTCTTTTTTTTATACCATGAAGTAAACAAACTGTGGTTTGAACTACTTTTTATTTGGACATCATCTCAAATGTGCTTTCAAGTTACACCCCTACTCTCTTTCCCACCTGCTCTCTTTAGTGTCTTCCATATCTTGCACCCAGTTTTGTTCTGACCCTCTTTGGCACAAACAGTCTCTCTTGGTGTTGCCCTTTCTTTGGCACAGACAGACCCTCGGTGCCTCTACCAAGTCCACACCTTACTCTTCATGTAAATCGATCCAGACTGCTATGGTCAATAACCATCAAATCCCTAATACTAAGATCAATATATAAGCCTTTACATGATGGACCAGAAATATCCAAACTGACACCTTTCCGAAAAAAGAAACTTGCACTAGGAATTTGAGACACACTCCAAAAATAATCCAAAATTAATCATCATTTCTTCAATAAATATACAGTGCAAAAGGGTTTCAACCAAAGTGGATTACAAGGTACAAGGACAAGTACAATCAATAAGCTCTTCCAAGGTGTGTAATTGTGTATCAGTATAGAAGATGACTAATGAGATACATATTTGAAAATCAGACCAAAAAAAGAGAGATACAACTTTGCAAAATACCTAACAAATCAAGGCAACAAGGTACAACATAACAAAACTAATGGCTGTGGCAATACCTGAAAGTGGGATGTTCTCTTTATAAAATAATTACTGTTACAGTGGAATTTGCTCTGAATCAACATCTCCTGGGTGCATGGACAATATACACAAAAGGTGAGGGAGAAAGAAATAAGTGGCTAGAAACACAAGAACCCCAAGATCAGCCTCTTCCCCAACTGCAGGCCGACGAGGATTAGCCCAGTATATTTGGCTTATACACCATAAGCAGTAGAGGCTTGCAATAACAGAAATTAGTTTCACCGATTGATATGAATTTTTATTTATAGACTTGTAGTTGTGTGGCTTAACTCTGCATTCCAAAACAATTGATCAACAAATATGTGAAGGACCAGTCACATGCTATCGAAAAAGGAAACAAAATATTTATGCAGTGCCTCAAATAAGCACCTGTTTATGTAAATGAAGCCACCAATTAAGCAAGTGCATAAAAGGCCAACTACAAGAACAGCATCTGGGTTAATAGGTGCCCGGCCTTCCCACCAACCTGTGCTCAAAATCCAAGTATACATTGATGAATGCCCATTTTCCTGTAAAGTTAAAAGAGCATACATGGCCCATCAATTGATCATTCTTAACCCCTAACAAAAGAAATTTCAGATCCTTAACACATGCTTTTGTGGGGGGGAAAGGTTTAATAAACAAAAAATAAAGTAGAATAAATGAATTGACCTTCTATGAATGAAAAACACTGTCGTTGTATGTCAAATGTGTGGCGGCCTCAACTATTTAGCAGCTAGAAATCTGTATCAAATCTATTCTTACATACAGAACCTATTTGACCTCAGGCTCCTCTTATATAGTTCACCAATCCCCTGATAAAAAACAAAAACTTATTTTCGCAAACTTAACTCATGGATGCCGTACGTCTTAATGGTAAATCATTCTTAGTTTTGCTAATTCTAAATCAACTCTAGCACACAACAATACCAACCATACAAACTGTTATTAATGAAAAAGTAAAAGTGACCGAGATGCACCCAGGTAACGATGAGCAAACTAGGTTATCAGCGTCTCTATAATCTATATTACCTCAAACAAGTGGTCAAGGAAAAAGTGTGACAAAGAACCAGCTGACACCAACAACAAGCATTGCATCTTGGTCAGGGGCACCTGTACCATAAAACACAAGAAATGATAAAGCTGCATTCAGCAATGGCCTATTGTAACACATCTGGTAATCTGCATTATTATTTCTGATCAAACAAAGATTTTAGTTTTGCAATTTCCATGAAATTAATTCTTACAACTGAGAACCCACTTGAAAGAAACATTAAACAATCTATAAAATTACCACTCTTCCGGTGATCTCCCAGGTAAACTCAAATTCATGAGGCATAATAGACCTTTGTTAAATCAATCTAGAACTAGAAGATAAATTAACCATAGATTAGCTTGATCAAATAAAGTCTAAATTCAAGTCCGGATGCAGTATCCTAATTAGGAAACAAGGATACCTTAATTAAAGCTGACATCACTACTTCGACTTTCTAGATGAGTGTCAAGACATGTACATTCCAAACATAGAAGCACCCAAAGGTTCAAGATTTAAACTTTTTTCCTTTTTCTCACATTTTTTCAGCAACCAAACAAGAAAAAGAAAATCTATGAGGTCAACTGACTCACCCCAGAGAAGGAATCGAGAACCCAGCTGTGAAGCAGAGCTCTGGAGACCCAAGAGTAAAGGAAACACAGAGGAAGACCCAGAATGAGGATGTAGTAGAAGGGGTGGTGAATGGCGTCGGCTAGCTTGGAGCCGAAACTGAAGCCGATGACGGAGCCAAGCCACTCGGAGAAGGAACCGATGTCAGGGCCAAAGAAGGCGTTGATGGTGTAGAAGAGGGTGTGGTGGGGGCTGAACCTGCCGGTGGTGAGAGTGGTCAGAGCCAGGCCCGAACCCATGGCGTACATGAGGTGCGGACCAGGGCCTGGCATGGCTAGCTAAGTTGGCTAACCAGCTGGGGTTGTTGGGGAGCTTGAGTTGTTTAGCATGAAGTTGGAGTTTAAGCTCATCACTATTGTTAGGAGAGAGAGAGAGAGACAGTTAAGGTGGTTTTGTTGGAGCAGGTGAGGGCTTTGGGCTTTAGGCTTGGGCTTGACTCTGGAGCAAGTCCATTAATATTGAGAGAGTTCATGCATTACGTGAGTACAAGCAGTCATATAATAAACTGAGCAAATGGCAAGTGGCAACAATGGTACTCAAATTTTACCTTTCCAATTATTTTGATCCATAAACTTGTTTTTTAAACCTTATAGTTTGCGAACCAAAGTGATACTCGAGGTAAAGTTTGAGAACCATTATTATAATTCTCTCTAATAAACTTGGTGCGTGTTTATTTATCATAATGTAATAAGAATATATATTTTATGTATTTATTTCTTTCATCGCATATATTTTACGAAAAATATAAACATGTACGCTATGCGATAAAAAATTTCCGTGATCATAATTCATAAGTGTTTCATTGAAGGAAGATAACATTGCTTTGGGCAAACTCTCCTCTTACAGCGTTATGATTATGGTTGCTTTATTTTGTTACTGTTGTTAAGGATGAAATAGATAGCTTTAAACCTACAAAAGCGTATAATCTAGATATAGTTAGGTTGAGACATGACAAGGTTCTTTTTGTAATCATTTATTTTTTCTTCTACAATCTTTCT
>QANT01003242.1:0-14395 GCA_003254885.1 Purshia tridentata | reverse complement strand
GAAGATAATTTTGAAAAATAAAGGAAGGGCTCGAAGAACAGACCCAAAAAAAAAAAGAAACGAAGGAGAATATATAAATTAAAATTTGTTTGAATTAAAAGAGAGCATTTATAGGCAGATATAAAGAAATTTTTGGGTGTGGTGTTACTAACAATCGTCCATTCTCATGTACCGCCTCATTAAGGTTTTGGTATTTTCGTTGTTCATCAAGGTGTGTTAGGGTTAGAGAACTATAAAAATAGTTATTCAAACTTGTTTTGCTGCTTCTTTTAGGCTAAGAAGCACATACACTGTTCGGGTTGGAGTGTTCGATGTCTGAGACACATATAAACATGTCTGTTATTTTTTTTTAAATTCAACTTTTTGACAGGCAGGGGTTAATTTGTAAGTTTTAAAAAACCTTAGGGCCCAATTGAAATTTTAAAGTAATATTAAATTAAATTGAAAAGAAGAAGGGCAGAACAATTTTAAAGAACGAGAGAAAGAGAGCAGTCAGAGCACCACTCACTGAGAGAGAGAGAGAGAGCAGTCAGAGCACCACTCACTGCAGCGGCGATTGGGCATCAGCGATTGGTAGGCTTTCTTCTCGGAGTTTTTTGGGTTTTCTTATCTTAGTCTCTCTGAATATGTTGGATTGTTGGGTTGATGGGTTCTCTTCTCTGATAATTTTGGTGTTTTTTTCTGGGTTTTTTCTGTGTAATCAGGAGAGATATGTATGTCTTAGTCTTACTAAGACCTACTAACTTACTCAGGATATGAGTAATATGGCAGCTGAGGGTGGTAATTTGACTTCGAATGATACTAAAGTTGTTGAGGTGAACGATAATGCACCATTATAGAAGTATGTTACAAAGCTTTTCAAGAGTGGGAAAATTGGAGGAAATATTCCTTTTAAGTGCAACATCTGCAAGAAAACTTTCAAAGGCTTGTATTTGAGAGTAAAAGGTTATATATTAAAAGCGAGGGAAGGGGATTAAGGGTTGTGAGAAAGTTACAAGAGAGCTTAAATTAGAAATGGCCAAAGTTATGGAAGAGGCTGAATTAAGGGTGAAACAATCTTTACCTAGACATGTTTCCTTACTCACATCACCTTCTAGTAAGAGTATTGGTTCATCTCATGGTAGCACTGTGGGATTAAGTTCACTATATGAAGATGTTGATCGTGTTCTTGAGCAAAAAAAAGGAAGGCAGTGAGTGGACCCCTTGAGAAAGCTTTCAACATGAGTGCTAGAGAAGCATTAGATGGTGAAATTGCAAGAATGTTTTACACAGGTGGCTTGTCATTTCATTTTGCAAGGAATCCCCACTATGTGCGTGCATTCACCCGTGCTTGTTCTAATCCAATTCCGGATTATGTTCCTCTGGATTAAGTTCACTATATGAAGATGTTGATCGTGTAGTTGAGCCAAAAAAGAGGAAGGCAGTGAGTGGACCCCTTGAGAAAGCTTTCAACATGGGTGCTAGAGAAGCATTAGATGGTGAAATTGCAAGAATGTTTTACACAGGTGGCTTGTCATTTAATTTTGCAAGGAATCCCCACTATGTGCGTGCATTCACCCATGCTTGTTCTAATCCAATTCCGGATTATGTTCCTCCAGACTACAACAAATTGAGGACCACACTTCTCCAAAAAGAGAAGAATCGCATTGAGAGGTTACTAAAACCAATTAAGAACTCATGGAAAATCAAAGGTGTAAGCCTATGTAGTGATGGGTGGTCGGATTCACAAACAAGACCACTTATAAATATCATGGCTGTTTGTGAGAGTGGGCCTATGTTCTTGAAGGCAATAAATACTCAAGGTGAGTACAAGGACAAGTTCTATATCTCTAGCTTGTTGATTGACACCATTCGGGAAATTGGTCCACAAAATTTGGTTCAAATAATCACTGAAAATGCTCCTGTTTGCAAGGCCGCGGGTTTACTTGTTGAGGCCAAATTTCGACATATCTTTTGGACACCATGTGTTGTGCACACACTTAATCTTGCTTTGAAGGGGATTTATTCACCATCTTCTAGTCTAAGATATGATGACATCATGGAACAATGTGGTTGGATTCCAAAGATTTCCAAGAGTGCTTTGATCATAAAAGTTTTTATTATGAATCATAGTATGAGATTAGCAATGTATAATAATCATTGCAAATTGAAGTTGCTCTCAGTTACCGATACTCACTTTGCTTCCGAAATTGTGATGCTTAAAAGATTTAAGCAAATAAAGCAAGATTTAGAGCAAATGGTGATAAGTGACCAATGGAAGTCCTATAGAAAAGATGATATGGAAAAAGCGAGAAGTGTCAAGGAGAAGATATTAGATGAAGACTTTTGGAGTGACATTGATTATATCCTTGACTTTACCGCTCCCATCTATGAGATGCTTAGGAAGGTTGATATGGACGTACCTTGTCTCCACTTGGTTTATGAGTGGTGGGATTCTATGATAGAGAAAGTGAAGATGACTATCTATAGAAAAGAAGGCAAACAACTTCATGAGCAATCAAGGTTTTTTAATGTAGTGTATGGAATTCTAATTGAGCATTGGGAAAAAAGTAGCACACCACTCCATTGCTTAGCACATTCTTTGAATCCTAGGTAATATTCTTTAATACCTTTTTTTTACTTGTTTAATAAATTTTTACTTTTTAGATTTTGTTTTAAAACTTTTATTATTATTATTATTGTATAATTTGTTATCACTACTCTATTTGTAGATATTATAGTAAGGAATGGCTTGAAGATGATGTAATATTCTTTAATACCTTTTTTTTACTTGTTTAGTAAATTTTTACTTTTTAGATTTTGTTTTAAAACTTTTATTATTATTATTATTTTATAATTTGTTATCACTACTCTATTTGTAGATATTATAGTAAGGAATGGCTTGAAGATGACACAAATCGTGTTGCTCCACATAAGGACTTTGAGATTATAAAGGAAAGGAAAAAATGTCTTGAGAGATTTTTTCCTCTTGATAATGACCGAAGAAAAATCAATGATGAGTTTGCCGCTTTCTCAATGTGCCTTGAAGATTATGCAAGTTGTGATTCTATGAATGATAGAGGGTTGATGGCTCCTATGAAATGGTGGGCTATCCATGGATCTTCCACACCAACCCTTCAATCCATTGCTTTTAAACTACTTGGACAACCTTGTTCCTCCTCTTTTTGCGAAAGGAATTGGAGTACTTATAATTTTATACATTTGATAAAGAGGAACCAAATAGCAATGAAAAGAGCAGAAGATTTGGTATATATTCATTCTAACCTTCGTCTTCTATCAAGGAGAACCCCACTATACAATGAAGGCGTGTCTCAAATGTGGGATGTTGGAGGAGATGGATTTAATTCCATGGAATTAGATGGTGGTGGGATGCTTGAGATTGCAAACCTCTCTCTTGATGAGCCGGAATTAGAGGCCATGTTGTTTACCGATGATGGCAATGTTCTTGATGATTAATGAAGTTAATTAGACTAGGAACTTGGGACGTGTGTTATACTTTTATGAGCTTTATTTGGCATATGGTTTATGTGGTGATATATTTATGTATTTTGAATTTCAAAATTGTATGGATTTATTTAGTATATATATATATATATTATTTAAATCAACGTGTCAAAGCCATGTTGTGTCCTAGTCTTTTTTTGAACTTTGTTGTATTAGCGTGTCATGTCTCCATATTCGTGTCATGTCCATGCTTCCTAGCTTTTGTTGGTGTGAGTGAGTTAGGAAAGTTAGAATTTAATTAATTAATTAATTGTTCTTTCCTATTGTAAATTGGTTTCCTTGTGCAATTAGAAATAAGTTACTTGGCCACCAAGGCTTGATGTAATATATATACGCCTCCCATGAGGAGAAGAATACTAATCAGAAATAACAGAAAATTCCTACAAATCTAGTTTTACTTTTTAGCAGCTTTTAAGTTATTGGAAGCAATGGCTTTCTTAAGCAAAGTTGGGAGTATACTTAGGCAGATTGAAAAAAAGCAGATCAGTCCTGAATTATCTCCTTCAAACTATCCATCCATCAAGCTATAAGATGCATGTCATCCATGCCAAGTCCAACAGTCTTTATTGAAGGTGGTGCTTTCAGCATACCTTGAGATTTTCAAATACGATTTTGTGTTAAGATGGTTCTCAGTTTATGTAATGCAGATATTTCGTATCAGACAGATGAGCAGAGTCTGAGGGAAGCTTTTGCAAAGTATGGTGAAGTTCAGGATGGTATGTACTTAGCTTTAATTTTCAAACACATACTTTCTGTTGAATTTGTTTTTTGGTTTTCTTCTTTTTGATGTCTTGTTGAAAGACTAGGTTTTATTTGTAAGGAGAATTTGAATTTGTATGCAATAATAAATTAATGCTGATTTTGACCTGATAAATGTTGTAGCAAGAATCATTGGTTTCATTACTTACGCTTCTAGTGAGGAGGCATCTAGTGCCACCAAGGCCTTGGATGGGCAGGTAATTGCTGTTAGTTATTATATTTTGCTCGCCTAAAGTGAAATGAATTTGGAAGTTTTAGACTTGGGAATACTTTAATTTGTTACTTATATGTACGTGTGTAAACTTCATGTATAATTGCAAGAGTAATTTTAAATGTTAGTTTTGATGCAAACAGGAGAAAAATTACAATTTGATTTCTGAATATGCAGATGATGCAAAATCTGTTTCTTTTTTGTAATTGCATCTTTTGTTTTTCAATTGTTACTTGGTAAACATTTTTTTAACTCTTGAAATTTTTGTCTGAAAAATCCTCTAGGAGCTTTTTGGCCGTCGAGTAAAGGTGAATTATAGTACTGAAACAGGTGGTGGTTATCGTTCTTGTCATGTGGGGCAGTGGTGAATGTGGTGGTGGTTATACTGAGAATTATGGAGGCAGTGGAGGAGACAGCTCTGACTGTGAAAACACTTTTGAAAGTCATAGCACTGGAGGTATTGTCAGTAGCAGCAATTTTGGTGTTGCTGGCAGTGATGGTGGTGCTGATGATGATACTGTTGGTAGTGTTGGTGTTGCTGCTTATGATACCGTTGGTAATGTTGGTGGTGGTGCTGATGGCTTTGTGGGTTTTGATGGTGGTGGAGGTGGAGAATGAGCAGATTAGATTAGTTTGCTTCTCCACAGCGTTACAATTTTGTAGTCTGTTTTCTGTTACAACTATTTTATTTCATTTGTGTTGCCTTTGGGTCTGTGAACTTCATGCACCTTTGAGTGTGCTTTCTCAACAAAGAACCTGAATTGTGGAAATGACGGTGACTCAATCTCTCTCTCTCTAAATATTAATAACTGATATATTTATGAATTCGGAACCTTGGGATCCTTTGGATAACCTTTTTGTTTTAAAGAGGAATTAAAGAAGGGAAAAGAAAGATGAGAGAAATGAGAATGATGAAAAAGAATGAGCTATATAAGTAATAAGCGAACTTTATTTGGAATTATAAGATCAACAATTATTCGAACAGGTATTTACTGATTGATAGAGAGAGCTTTTAAAAGCTGATACACAACAATGTTAGAACGAATAGCAGATTAGCTTAAGCTATAGAATGAATGCCTAACCTCTTCTATATTTTGTATTAATCTATACACTGCAAAACTTAATTCTGTTACATTTTACCTCTCATTCTCATCCATTGAAAACAACCACTTTTGTGCATTCAGTACTACAGGAGAACCTTTCTTGGTCTTCTCCACAATCTGCTTTATCAATTGTTTCTCCATCTCAGCATCAGAATCACTATTCTCCTCCCCATTAACAGAGGTGTTTTTTGAACCCTGAACCATGAAAATCTGCTCATCCAACGTTTTCTCTTCACTGAAAGCAAAATCTCCTATGTAACCATTTACCTCATCATTTTGACTGGGTATTTGGGCCCTGAATGTTTCAAAAACTTGACAAGGTGAATCCTCCTCTTCCGACTCACTGATCTTCATCAACTCTTCGTAAGCCTCGTTGTATGCATCTAAAGCTTCCCCTGATAAATTCATGACCAAAGGCTCTGCCATGGTTTTGCATACTTCTTCGGAATTTGTACTTTCTTGGATTGTGGAATGTATATCACTGTTTGAGAAATCTCTCCAAGAACTCTTCTGCTCTAATTCCACAATTTGGACCTCTCTTTGGCTGTTATGTAGTGCTGCCTCAAGCTCCTGGATACGTTCTTCTAGCCTTGATTGGATGACTTCATGCAGACGCAAGCTAAGCGCTCTAGGAGAAACTGCATAGTTTCCACAGTGATGACCCGTAGAGGTGCTGCTTGCATCTTCATTCGACTTGGGTTGGGCAATTGTTTGCCCACTGACCATGTCAGCTCTCAACTCGCCTTGAGCAAAATCTGCCATTAAGTCTGGGTCAAGCTGCACAAACTTTTAACTCTGTTAGCACTTGACCAAAATTTGATGAGATCACCACATGCGGGTCCTATGGCATTAAAATTTGTGTTCTAGAAGGCATGGTATCGAACTGAAAAAGAAAAGAGAGAACTTATTTGCATATTATAAGTATCTAAATGAGCCAACAATGACTGTGCAATCAATTATCTTAATTCTTAGCGTTTAGTACATTTTATAGATTGGAAAGGTCCATGACATGAAAATAGTAGTAAGTAAAACAAAATGAACATTTTGAAGCCTTGTGAGCAAAAACAATAAACATTTGTTTTCTTCACTTAGTTGGAAGTAAATTAATTGAATGATTCCAACCATGAAGATTCAGTACAGAAAGTCATTTGAGTAGTGGAGACTTAATGAACACAGATTCAATGTAAAACTAAAATATAAAGCTGTAAAGCTGTTGAGCTGCTTAGACATAAGAATACAAAGATAAACGACTTACCTCAGAAAATCTTTTATCAAAAGTGGAAGTATTCATGTTTAGCCCCATCCTCTCAAGTTCAGCTTCAAGCTCTGCCTCTATTTTACTCATGGACTCTGAACTCTCCTCTGCCTTCTGGTCATATGAATCTCTACCATCATATTTGTCCATATTCTGTTCAGTAGAAAATGAATTTGGTGCCCTGTCAAAAAAGGAATTGTCACAAGTAGTATACTGTGATTCATAATTCTCATTAGCTAGCTCCTTCACTGTTACTGAATCTTTCATTTCAAGTTCCTCTTCTAGATCTTGAACCAAGTTCTCGGTCTGCTTCAATAAAACTTTCAACTTGTCAACTTCTTTTGTATTTGCTATAAAAGAAGATATTATGCCAATAGAAATCCCAAGACAAAGCATAACTGTTCCATCGGGCGAACCTGATGAAGGTAAAGTATTAGAGCATGAATCATGAAACAGTGAGAGAAATACCATTCAAGTAACAAAAATGTGAAAATTAAAGTATTTGATACAAGATTGTGAGGAGCATAAATTTGATTACTGGATGGTCACCATAAATAGCAGCTTCTATAGTTGGTTTTAGTCAGATATGCCTCAAGGATTTTTTTTTTAGTGTCTTGGACTAAGCAAATTAATAGAGCATAAGTCTAACATAGTGCAAGGACAGGATGAAAAAAGTTTTAAGAAAAGAGGCTGTACTTTAATAGCCTCTAAAACAAACATACATGTCCCTCTTAGGAAGTGGAATTTCTAGTCCAGAAAAATCTAGACAATTTTGAGAATTGAACCAAAAATAAAGTAATCCCAAAAATATAAGAAGAGTGGTATCACCTTCAGAATGGAAGTGTTTTCCATTGACCATTTTACTGGAACCACTCACTCTTCCATTCCGCCCCTTTCCTGTCTTAGTTTTCATCTTCTTGGGGAGATCCAAATAACCAAGTCTTGGTAGTGGAGGAACCCCACAGAAATTTTCATTTTTATCTAAAAAGGCTTCCTTGTGCAGCTTATTTTCCTCAATTCCAATTTGAGCACTGACATGATTACCATTTGCTCTGCTGATTATTCGGTTTCCATCACTCACAAATAATGGCCTCATAGTTGGAGTGGATGGTGATGGAAGGGTAAGCACATACTCTTCCATTTCAGCATGCTCCTTATATAATTGAGCCATAAGGCAACTTTCTAAAGAACTAAGCTGCTTAACAACATGCCCATATGACCGTTCAGTTCTGAAAGGGCTTCTGTTCCTCAGAGAGACATGAAAAGAACCCCTTTCTCCATTGAAAGATTTAGGCAACAAGGCACCAGTATTGTCATCAATATCATTACATAGACTACTTTCATCCCCATTTTCATTTCTGTGTGCTGAGTATACTGGTGATATATTTGATAGAGCAAGTACACTGCAGTCTTGGTAATTCACCAAGCTTCTCAGCTTTTCACCATCATACCCACTAGTAGAGGCCACTCCTGTCCCAGAAGCAGTTTCTAACAGGTTAATATCTGTAAGCCTGTCACCTGAAACCTTTTTTTTATCTGTGCAAATATCATCGTCCACTTTCTTTCTCTGTGCGCGTCTGCGAAAGAGATGGCTTGGGGACTCAGATTTCTCAAGATTTGCTTCGCCGAAAGACAACTGTAATGAGCCATCCTTATCCATCTCCCTTGAAATATTCTGCCAATACTTGGTCAAATATCCAGCTCCGGCAGCTGCTGCAACAACCCACAAATCCATTTCTGCTATCCCTTCCACGAAAAAAGCACTACTTGGATTCCTCCTTGCAAGCTTTCCTCTTCCTTTCAATTCTCAAGATCAAAAATCCATAACCAAGAATTTCCATGAAGCAAAATTTGAAAGAAAAAATATGTTTGAACCTAAGAATCAGACACCCTTCCTAGATTCAAGGCAGTAATTGATCACAGATATGCAAACTCAAACTAAAACACGCTGCTCAATTCAACAAACCAGAATTTCCTCTGTCAATCCTCAGCATCAAAATCTGAAAGACACTACTTCCAATCCCAAACAATTGAAAAAAGCCTCAAATTTTCTGCAGCAAGAAAAAACTGCAGAACTGAATTCCTCAAACTCACAAAAGAAATCAACCAAGAGCTACAAGAAAAACAGCATATCGGAAACAAGAACCATTTTCCAAGGAATGCCAAAAATCTGAACTCTACCCACTTAAGAGCAACCTACATACACTAAAAACCATCAAAGAAAGAACCCCATTTCCTAAGAAAGTGCTTGACCCAGCCACAACCGCAATAAAAAGACCACTGCTGCATAGATATCGAAAGTCTAAGCTGTACCCATTTGAAAGCAGTCTCTTAGCCACAAAAACCCATCAAAAACCAAAAACTCATTTCACTAATCACCATTGGCAAGAATGTGAAGCGGCTGAGCTTGACGATTGATAAGAGAGATAAAAAAAAAAAAAACAGGGAGACGCTTACTTGTAGAGAATCTGTGAAGCAAATATAAGAGAAACCCAACTTTCCAAGACGACCTTGCTGAATGTTGAAGAATTGGATTCCTCGGAGGAACAACACCCGTTGCGGTTGCTCTGTTATCTACAAAGAGATGCAACCCCACATTTTCTTACTTCTGATAAACGAGGTTTTTTTAAGAAAAATAAAACAAAAAATCTACTATGTGTTGCTATCGATAGGAAAAAAATAAAAATAAAGGAAAATAAAAAGAAAAGTCTTTCTAAAATGTGAAATTGGTTTAATATTTGCAAATTTTAAAATATCATATCTCGCATTATAATATTAATACTACCTTAAATTTAAAGTAAAAAATATTGCTCACTCTATATTCTAATTTGTAGGTAAGTTTTTTTATGGTACATTAATTTTAAGGTGAGTTGTCAAAGGGTATGTGTGGAATGCTAATAATATAAAGAAAAATATTAGATTTGAATAATATTGTATAGAATTATTTTATTTTATTATTTGACCGTTTACATAATTTATCACGCACCTTTTGTTTAAGAGTTATCTAGTATATGGTGTACTACATTGTAACATTTGAGTTGGAAACATAACATAACTCAATAATAATGTTATTCTTACCATATTTTTATGACATATTTGTTGTACCAATTTGCGTGTCATTATTATACTAGTAGGGTATTTCTTTATATTTAGGGTTTTTATTTTTATTTTTTTAATGTCCAATATATGAATGCCATGTAGATTGCCATATAATATGGTATAAAATTATGGTATAAAAATGTGATAAGTGTAGCATTGTTGATAACTCAATCACTTGATGAAATTCTATGCATGTAATATTTGTTTTAATAATTTACCAAAAACACTTTGTTTTCATGATGAACTATGAATGCAATATTTATAATCCATTCTCTTCACTTTTGGCGGGTAGTTAGTTAAAACCTCTCATGGATAAGGTTTTGGTTTTTGAATATTGGATTTATTACATGCTTTCCAAATTAGGTGCATTAAAGAAATGGGTTGGCATTTTAAAATATCACTTAGATATAATCGAAATAAATAAATAAATAAATTAAAAAATCACCAACCACCATGTTTACCCACTTTTCTTAAGATAACATAGTAGTTGATCAGATTATCATTTCTATTTGGGGGATTGCATTACATACTTAAATTCAAGTGATATCATAATCATAAGAGAAAAATCACATCCTCTTTGTTAACTTCTTATACTTTTTAAACTGAATTTATGCTGAAGTATAAACAAAGTAAATATTGAAGCAAAAATTAAACAAAAAAATAAATAAAAAAATAAAAAAAGAGGAGTGTAGGATTACAATGTTATGTTAAAAGTGTAGAAGGCCACAAGTGGGCAAAAGGCAAAGAACACCAAATAATTAGATTATGTGAAAAGGAAAGGACACAAAAGTTAGACTTGTTCATAACTTTTAGTACCTAAGCCTCAGACCAAGCAAGCCACATGGATGGACCCCTTAAACAGCTCACTTAAAAGTGCTTCACATAGCAAACACAAATTGCACTTGAACGATGATATTGATATTTGGCATATACATCTGTTTTTCTTTTTGGCAAAGTAAGGTGAAAGGTTTGAATGAATGAGTTGGGGATTAGACCAATTCAATGAGTTGGTCAACCACCAGCATCTGCTTAAAAGGACTTTTAAGTACCCCAAGCCCAGTGGATGAGATCAAACTTGTTTGTTCACTCCTCTCCTTTAACAATAATGATGAAGAATGGATGGGAATCAAACTCCTAATAATTCATCTTCTTATGAGTTCTATACTCAGGAAAACATGTCACCTTGTAAAAATAAGAATAATGTAACTATATAATGCAGCAATGCAGGCATCCCAATAGAGAAACAATAGCACAAAATAAAACAATGAATAGTAGTTAGTAGTGATAAAACACTGTAAAATCTGCTATAAGTTTATATGCTACATAAAAATAGCTACAATTTGCAGTTAACGTGCGAATCAACAAATATGATTCACAAGTCTGAACAAGATTGTAAATCGTTTGAACAAAACTCTGTAAGTTCTCAGTGGTGATACTAGCTAGGAAGCATTCAACTCATTATGTTTCCTTACCACCTTCAGCCACTATCAGAACATGGGAAGATTAATGCGCCAACTTTTGATCATAATAGACAACCTTTAAAGCCTTTTCTAAGAGTAGTTTCATCCAAATTCCTTCCTATGAACACAAGCTTGTTAATTCTCTTCTCATCAGGTCCCCACGTACTGCCCGGGCAGCCATCCAATGTGGAGTGCACACCCTGAAGAAAAACAACATAATGAAAGAAGGCCAAAAATAAAAGTTAAATTAATCCTAAATGTTTCATCAAATAATCAAATAGAAACAATCCAAGAAATGAGAACCTGGAAAACATAACGTTGATCAGAACCATTTACACATAAGACACCCTTCATCCTGTATAAGTCCTCTCCTTTTTCTTCAATCAGTCTTTCAAACCAATCATCCACCTGCCCCCATCCATTTGATTACACAAAGGCAAAAATAAATTATAATGGGTCAGAAGAATCTAATGGCTATTGGCAAGTCAAGAAACAGTTGAAAACAGAATTGGAGTTCCCTTTACTTATTTTGCATATTTCTTTAATTTCTTAAACAAAGCATGTCCTAGCTAGCGAAGTGGCAATTCAGAACTTTCAACACCCTCTCACTCACCCTAGAATTATGATCAATTCATACATAAGAAAAAAAAAATGTATTCCCAGCTTATCCATTCAATTCATATTGATTGGTCATGAACTACTGGGAATTCCCCATTCTGATTTTTTCCCATTTGATTCATGCTCGTTTCAATTATCTCTGAGACAGCATGCCATTAAATTCCTTCTAAACTTGTTCCTATTGTAGGTGGAAAGAGAACATCACTTTGAACCTTGCATATTAACAAACTGAAATTAACTTATCTGGACACAGAGAGAGGGAGAGAGAGCTCTGAAATACAAGCTATTTGTCACAAATTAGTGGCAAATATTTGATGACTAAAATTTTTATTGGCTTCCAAGATGAGCTTATGTTTCTAAAGAAAGTTGCACATATACAGACACATTCAAAAGTAACAAAACCAACAATACAAATCTATACAAACAAAAATCTAAAATCAAATTTATCTACCTCATCAAGATCAAGGGTACCCTCGGAAACTATACTGACACTTGAGACAGTAGAATCATGTACATGGTCATGATGATGACTGTGGTCTTCTGTAATATTCAAACCAAGTGAGAATTAAATGGAACAGAAGAGAAGAAGCTTCAAGTTACTTTAGAGTAAAGCCTAAGTGGATCATTCAATTAAATTTAGGAGAATATTAAATTCCGAAGGAAAAAAAGAATAGGATAAAACATAATGGAGTAATCAGAGAAAAGTTAAAAAGGAATAAAAAACAAACAATTTTAAGTGGTCATTTCAAAGAAAACCCCATGTAGCTTCTAATGATTTACTCAGCTTCTAATGTATATTCATAAGATTATTCTGTTTCTTCTAAGAAAAACAAAATCATCTAGATCCCATTAGAAATAGAAGCTTCACATGCATAAATGAAACTACATTCAGCGGAACCTTATGACATTAACTAGAGAGAATTTCTTCACTATTGAAAACATCATGCAGATAAGAAAATATAAATTAAAACATCTTTAACAAAACCTCAAAGGGTAATAAATGGAAAAAGAGGAGTCCAGAGATATGAGTATAAGTTGTAAGGGGTAATAAAAGGAAGAGGAAGCTAAAAATTTTGACCTTTGAGGTGAATAATGAGAAAAAGGAACTATGAAAAAGTAAGGGAAACAAATATGTAATCAATGAAAATTGTTAGCTGGAACATATGGGGGCTGGGAGGTAGTAGAAAAAGAAGGGTATTGAAGCAACACTTGGTTAAGTGTGGGACTGATACTATTATTTTGCAAAGAAACAAAAGAGATGAAAATTGAGAGGAATCAATTGGTTAAGTGTGAGGCTGACATTATTCTGATTTTGTTTTGAAGATAGTTTTGATTTTCTCTTGGTTGTATTGGGCTGTATATTAGAATGGGATTCCTTGTCGACAATTTCTACTATCTCAAGTTTATGTTAACAAAAATTTCTCTCTTTCTGAAAGAAAAAACCACAACAACGAAATAATTGGCATACAAAAAATTCCTGGTTACCAAACCATTGCAACATACAATTTCAAGATGAAAAGACAAGCTTTGTGACATGAGATGGAAAGCTTGCATCAAATTCCAAAATTTACCTGCCAAAATTCATTTAAACTTTAATTTGAAGACAAACTATTCAGTTCGCTTCAGAAAATTTGTTTGTCCCTTTTTTTGAGGTCATAACTTGTATTGCTAACCCAAACAAGGGAGGAAAGAGAAACCAAGATACAGAAATTAGGGAAAAAGAAGAAGAAGAAAGAAAGAAAGAAATAGGCACCGTGTCCAGCTTCATGGTGATGGGATGCATCACAGGAACTATCTACTTGAACTTCATTATCGATCCTGCAGATGCAGGTATTTAACATGTTACAAGAATGAGCATACACTGTGTGTGTGTGTGTGTGCTGATAGGAACTTCATTATCAATCCTTATATCATGTCTCCTTGAACTGCAACGTAGCCGTCCATTCCTTAGCAATCAATGAAAAGGGAAAAANGGAAAAAAAAAAAAAAAATAGTATGCACTATATGAATAAGCAAATCTCTCTGTTATAACAAAACTCAAGAAAAGAAAACATGACAACAAAAGAACAAGAGTAAAAAATTTTAAGAAAAGAATGTATGAACAAATTTAAGATGCCAAAAAAAGAATAGACAATGACCTTTCAAGATCATATCCTCCCACACCGAGAACAAAGTCCATGTCCACAGATCCAAATTTAGCTAGCTTGATTTGTGCCATCCCATTGATATGCTAGCAACATCAATGCATCAAAAAGAATTTGTAAAATTAGTCCTTTCTTATTTTAGTGGGGAATCTCAAGAAATCGAATATGCAACAAAATCAAAATACAAATAGAAACGAAACATTGCTAATCTAGTTCAAAGTTCAGCAGTACTTTGTCCATGC
>QANT01003241.1:0-16868 GCA_003254885.1 Purshia tridentata | reverse complement strand
TTAAAAAGGCTAAACCCTTTTTTTATTATTATTTTTCCTTCATTTTTCCTTCAAGCATCTCTTTGGATCTTCCACCTCCAAACGCAGTCCAGCCTACCGTCGTTCTCTGTCGTCGAAACCCACCAAAAACCAGGCTCAGCCTCTTCTCTTCCTCCTTCCCTAGTCTCAGCTCTTTTCAAAACTCAATCTCCTCTATTTCTCCNCTAGTCTCAGCTCTTTTCAAAACTCAATCTCCTCTATTTCTCCCTTGATCTCCAAAAAAGCTAAACAAAACCCAAGAATTCCAATCCCAAACCTAGAAATTTCATCTAGGCAAAGAGTTTGGTTCGAAATTTTACCGAAATTTCGGTAGTCTATCCCGAAATTTTACCATATCACCACAAATTCTCTCTTAAAATTTCCCCGAAATTTCGCCGAAATTTCCGAAATTTTACCGAAAAATGGCTGAAATGATGATTTCGTATCGGAACACTCCAAAAACGATAATTTCGGCAAAATTTTGCCAAAATTACCGAAATTTTGCCGAAATTACCGAAATTTCGCCAAAAATACCGAAATTACACTCCTTGCTTACTACACACTTATATCACTTTAATTTTTAAACAATTTATCTCTACACACCGTCATATTAAATACTAAAAAAAATTAAAAAAAAATTGAAAGTGTAACATTATTGATGGAGATAAATATATTGGGCTCACGCATTCCTGGCATAGAGCATGTTTAGGATTTGAACATGGAATATACCACTGTTTCAAAGGCTGTGGCCCTTTACGGTGACATAACCTTTGGGTCCCATCAAATAGACCTAAGACTCTAAGAGGAGAATTGATCCTTTTTTTCTTTTATGATTAAAGTATTAATTAACATTAGTTTAAACTTTAATCTATTGGAAAAATGTTCACGTCTCTATCACCACTCCTCTTGTCCCGCTATGTGTTCAAACTTTAATGCTAAAGTTATTATAGGTGTACCTGTATGATATATTAGTACACAAGTTAATATTTTAATTGTTTAAATTAAATAGAATAAAAATAATAGAAATTCAGAATTAAATACATAGTTTTAATACTTTTTTAAATCAGTTTTACTCATAATATTTAGGTTTAACTACTAACTAATTAACTTAATTTTTAGAATAAGTCATAAATTTACAGCACATTTATTTTGAGCTTTATTTGTTTGACAAATTTGTCCTTCTACTATTCTTTGGCCTACATGTGATGAGACTTAGATAAAATTTATAAAGTTTTGATAAAATTGTCCTTTATACTTTTATATTGTTTTGGAAATTAGTTAATATAGTCTCAACTTCAATTTTAGTTGTAACTGTACGATACTCAACTATAAATTTAGTTGTGACTGAATGACAATCACAGTTAAATTGTGGTACAGTCATAGTTAGGTTGCGATTGAATTGAAATTTTTTTTAAAAGAAATTGTATTACAATATAGTATAAATAGAGATCAAAATAATACTTTTACTCAAAATAATACTTAGTATAGTGGTGGGAGTTGTCTTTTTCAACTTAACAAGACAATCACAACTAAATTGAAGGACAGTCACAGCTAAGATGTGATTGGATTATTTTTTTTAGTTTTAATATAATATAGTATAAATTAATGTAATAGTATGGATGTAATATATATATATATATATTGTTATAGTGGCATGTGATGTAATATTTGTGAATTATAGTGTCCTTTACTATATTATGTTTGACTTTTTAATTAGTACATAATCTAAAATGCTATTAAGTACATAATCTAAAATGCTATTAAATTTTAATATATAAACTAAAAAATTATTAAAATTTGGTATTTAAAGTCAATTAACCTTAAAAATAATGGTATGTAAGATCATAAGTTAAATTATGATAAATTTAATATTTAATTCCGTCTAATATAAAAAATAATAATAATAACTATGTATATTTGCACAGGGAGAAACAAAAATCAGGATTCATTGAATCTAGTCATTTTGAAATTATTTGGTTGAGTTTAGTCATTTCAAATACAAAATATTACACTATATTCGGTATTTTTTTAATATTTTTGTATTAAACCAGCCTCTGCCCAAAAACTATTGATTCATTCAGACTTATTTCAGACCATCGGTCCATCACTCATTTTGGTTTTGTATATTGATTATGTGGAGAATGAGAGCGATGAAGAGTCAAGTTTTGCTGTGATAAGTGCTCCACTGATAAAAGCAATATGCCCTCACATTTGGTATAAAATAATTGAAGGGTTTATATCATGGTGGTCTTAGACAAAAAATAAAATAAAATCCTGGTGGTCGTATTTTTTATTTTATTTTTGTCGATTTGGTGGTTGTAGTTAGTATTTGAGATAAAAATCTGGGACCCATTAGGCCCAGGCTATACCGACCACCCTAAGTTGCTATTCATAGCAGCTTAGGGTGGTCGGTATAGCCTGGGCCGACCCATTATTAAAGGGCAATGGACCAGAAATGAAAATAGAATTGATTGGATTCACAAGAAGACTAGATGGGCTTTTCTATGGGCCTTGAAACCCTCTTGCAGCCTAAAATAAATTCAGAATAAAAATAAAATGGGCTTACTAAAAAAGCCCAAATTTAGCCGAGATTGTAAGTAGCTAGCCCATATCAATAAGAGAGACATGCTTACCAAACCATTTATGAGAACTGTAGCCTTGGTTGTTAAGAACTTTATCCCTACACCCAATTTTTTTTTTCCGTAATATCATATGTTAAAAATAAATGAAATTGTTACATTTTTTATATATATAAGAATGAAGAAATTTCTAGCAGCTTGACTTTAGAAGGAAGCCACATGCGAATATAGGTAGATGAGAGTGGTCACTTAAGCATTGTCTACACAAATTTAGAAAGCATGGGTGCTAAAGCGATGTGGATTTTGTAAGGGGTGATGAATAGCATGATTGCCGTTTAATATGAAACCCACCCAAAAAAAAACAAGGGTCTAGAGGAGAACATGTATGGCAAATTGGCAATTAATGCCTTGCTTTTTGTAATGGAAAACTTTGGTGTAACTGATCAATAATGTCCATAACAACTAGTAGAAACCAAAGGTTGAAGAGATTGAGAACGTCTATGCTGACTCACATGGCTTTTGCCCATATGTCTTGGTAGCCTTGATGTTGATGACTCTGCAAACTCATGAGATAACATCTTATGTAGTTATGTGGTCTCAATTTCACCAGATCATGCTGCTGTTTTTGCTGACTTAGATTGGAAATTTAATATGGGGTCTTTAGCCCCCTCATGAATTAAATGGGTTTGTAAACCTATTTTTAAAGGAAGATTGGGTACAAAGAACGTGCTTCTATTGTATTAGCATAACCTCATAGTCTATAGACCTAATAATTATGAATAATATTTTCTTGGTAAATTTATTCATGGGATGTGGGGTTCATAGAGCCATTGTCATTGGTGTTTTATTTTTTGTTATTTATCTTAAATGAGCGGAAAAATGAATTTCGAGCCTTTTAACATTGTAGAGATTTCTAATTGTCTTTACATTTTTTTTAGTATATTTTTTGTTTACATTATTTTTTATTATTATTTGGGGTGAAATAAGATTGAACTTAAGTATAAAATTGACAATATATGACATGTTTATTTTTGTATAGTATAATATTAATAACATTCACTTATATTATAATATTTATATTAATTATATGATATGCGGAGTATATTGATTATACTAGCCCACTGGGCAATTACCGTTTTGGGCCTTGGAGACTCTGTCCGTATTGGGCCGAGATTTGTGATTCACATGATTCATATAGAGCTGGAGGGCAATTTGGTCCTTGAACAGTTTCAGTACACAGGCTTGATCAAATCAAATCAAATCATGGTCACACGCTAAATAGAATTCCGTTTGTCAATCAAATATATCTTTATTATTTCAAATATTTGTAATAATCTCAATTCTTAAGTTATATGATAATTGTAAATTACCACACCAATTATTTACTACTTTTTACTCGTATACCTTGCTCCTACAGTGCTACTCTAACTCTTTGCACACGCATCATCACATGTAATAAAGTCATGAAGATTTGACGTGTGCTTAACTTTATCCCACATTATACATGACATTTCAATTTTTGAATTGAACAAATTTATGTCGTGATTCAAACTTTTGTTTACTAGCATTAGAATTTAGCTTAGTCAACAATTTGCATGTAAAGTGTGAAGCATAGTACGGTAACTTATTCAAATAGTGATTGGTGATATAAGTGAGTTGTAAATTTGTACATTTTAAAAATTTAAAATATTATTGACACATATTATATATTTTCACGAACTATTGCATATCATATGTATGAAGAATATTTGAAAACCTTCTATTTTTTGGGAGAATAAATCATGATAATTTTATTCATAAAGTGCAGACTTCAATTTGAGTTTTCTAATACATTTTTTCTAAAGTATTTAATTTCATATAATTGGTCTCACTCAAAATGAATTAACATGATTTTAGTTAACGTTGTAAGAAAAAATTCAATTATAATTTATTTAATTACATACCAAAAAACCAGAGATATAAAAACCCAATATCTAGAATCTTATTGGGTGGGTCAAAAGACTCAAAACCAAATGAATACATGCAAGCATCCAAGACACCACAAAAAACTGAAGGAGATAAATAAATAAATGCGTGTACCAGAAATACCCCGAAGCCAATAGGGCCAAAAACGCTAGAAGCGAGTTTCCAAAGTCGACAAAACCGGAAAAAAAAAACAGGAGCCAAACGTTGGCACAGCAGAGAAGGCCACTACACAAAGGATTGAGAGTAGTTTCATCCAAATCCAAGGGTATTAAGTGGAACTTGCTAATATTTAATTGACAGCGACGCGCAGAGCAGCGAAGCCAGCAGCCAAAAAAGCCATCCAAAGAAGCCCTCTCTCTCTCTCTCTCCATCTCTCTTAAAAAAGCACCCTCTTATTTTGGCTCTCTCCCTCTCTCTATCTCTCTCTTTCTCTCTCTTCTCTTCTCTCCGCTGCGTTGCGATTCTCACACAATCTCATCCTCACAGATTCGTCCTCTTCTCGATCCCCGACTGTAAGTCTCCTCTGCTTTCTTCCTAACCCTAATTTCTTCGTTCGATCATTCTCTCGATCATTTTCTTTCATTTCTCAGATCCCTAATTCGTTTATTCTATTTTATTTTTCATAAAATTTGTTGATTTTTTAATTGTTTTAAATCATTATATTTGTTTAATTAGTCGGAAGCTAATACCGTCTGATTGACCTCCATTTACGTCTTCTCCTTAGGTTCTGTGTGTTGCATGTCAACGATTCCGATTACGTTTTTTATTACGGATTTTTACTTTAATTTTGATAATTATTATGTTTTTTTATTTGTTTATTTGTTGATATTGATGCTTGAATTTGATCTGCCTTGTCTTCGATTTTGATCTGTTTTGTATTTCGGGGATGATTTTGAATTTTGGATTTGTTCATGTACAAATGGGGCATTTTGATTTAATTTGGCTTTTAGGGTTTCACTTTGGGGTTTTTGCAGACTGCTGCAAGCTTCATGTCTTCGTACCGTCTTATTTTGATTGGGATTTTTCTAGGGTTTTTTATTCTTGGATTTTGTTTTAACAATTGTTATTTGTATGCAGCTATTCCCGTAACTTGTTTGTGGATAACTAGAGTGAGTGAATCTGTTTATAAGATGTGTATAGACTTGCTATTCAAATTCAATTGCATGTTAAAATAATGTATATAGCTGACCTTCAGCTACTACATTTTCTCCTTCTCCTTTTATGCTCGGTTTATGGGAAAAGTAGGAAAATAAAAGAAATTTTGATTTTTAATTTTGATGTCAATTTCTCCTCTTAGGCTCATTTGTGTAAAAGCTTCTCCACTGTTAGTTTCATGATGAAATGATACGTGTGTTACCAAAATGAGCCTAATAAGTAGTTGTCAACTTGTCATCAAGCATATATTATTGCATTTAGTTGTTTGGTAGTAAGTTAAGAATTTGGATTTTATTTGCAATTTCAAATGTCCTTATTGCTTTTGTTGTATATGCAGATAACCATTATGATTAATGTTGGTTCCTGTGCATTGGGTTTTGTGCACTGTGTTTTTACACTTTTTTTGATCCTTTTTAGGGTAATCATGAGTGACCAGGGAGAAAAGACTTGTCCTCTTTGTGCTGAGGAGATGGATTTGACAGATCAGCAATTGAAGCCATGCAAGTGCGGTTATGAGGTCTGGGACACTAAACTCATATCCTTCTCAGCGATTGAAGCCATGCAACTTATAACTTATGGATGCATTGTATTCTCTGAACTTTCTAATTCTGAATTCTGTACTTTTATCACAGATATGTGTTTGGTGTTGGCACCACATAATGGACATGGCTGAGAAGGATGAGACAGAGGGGCGATGTCCTGCATGCCGTGCCCCTTATGACAAGGAAAAGATTGTGGGGACGGCTGCAAAGTGTGAGAGGTTGTTAATCTGTGAAATTTACTTCTTTTAGCATCAGATAGAGTACAGCATCACTCTTTAGCTAAATAAGTAGAACCTGGCTCTGATGTGTTTATACCTTATTATTTAATTTCCCCCAACAGATTGGTGGCTGAAATCCATACAGAGAGAAAAATGAAGTCTCAGAAGTCCAAGGTTAAATCGTCTGATGGACGGAAGCAGCTCAGCAGTGTGCGAGTGATTCAAAGGAACCTTGTTTACATAGTTGGGCTGCCTCTTAATTTGGCGGATGAAGATGTACTCTCTCTCTCTCTCTCTCTCTCCATGTATATATAAATATATTTCTGTCAGTCATATTAGTGCTTTAGTGCATCTTTGTGTTTTGGCTTCTAGAGGCTTACTTGTTTTATACATCTCTTATGCAGCTTCTGCAGCGTAGAGAATATTTTGGTCAGTATGGAAAGGTTCTAAAAGTTTCTATGTCTCGGACAGCAGCTGGTGTCATTCAGCAATTTCCAAACAATACGTGTAGTGTGTAAGTGAACCCCTGTTTTTTATCATTGCTGGTACTAAATTATGTTTGATTCATAAAGAATTGTTTAATTTATTTATTATAAATCCATGCTGTGTGTTATAGAGAGAGATTTTTGTTTATACAACTGGGTTCCTTTAAATTTTCAAATTAGCTTTTAAGTTCACATTGTAGTTGAAGTCTGTTTAATTTTGTTGTTTTAAGTTTTTTCAGTGTTATTTTCTCTTGATGTTATTCACATCATCAAGTGTCTTTGATTTAATCCTTGTAATGCTTGAATTTTGGTTTCCTAAATTTAGGACTTGAACTTGGCATTGAGTTTATTACCAACTTCTGATGGCCTTTGTGTGTTTGATGCTGGTTTTGTAATGCTTTCTTGTACTCAGATATATTACTTACTCCAAAGAGGAGGAAGCGGTTCGTTGTATTCAAAATGTACATGGGTTTGTCTTGGAGAGTAAATCTTTGAGGTACGTGCATTTTACAGCCATTTAAAACTATTTTCTCATTTAACGAATTGCATGATTTTGCAACATATGGTTGTCAGCATCATAATCTTTTAGGTGTATGTTTCAGGGCTTGCTTCGGGACCACAAAGTATTGTCATGCATGGCTGAGAAATGTGGTATGGATCATTACATGATCTATCTGGTTTGATGAAATGCTCTATCTTGTAGATCCTGCATTGAATTTGAAAGAATCCGGTTGAGTATTGACTTTTTGTTGTTTCCAGCCTTGCACCAATCCAGATTGTTTGTATCTGCATGAGGTTGGATGTCAGGAAGATAGTTTCACTAAAGATGAAATAATATCTGCATACACTAGGTATATAGTTCCTCTATCCTGGCTTATCTTTTGTTAAATTGTAAGTGTGCTATAATGTTACTTGTCTTGATGATAATAATCTATCAGTATTTTGGGGGCATTGTAAGACATTTATTGCAACTTCGTATAATTTCTTTATGATTGTTGATGAGAGGTGTTAGTGGATATGAAGGATAAAAACATTTAATATTAATTAAAATGCTTTAGTGGAGATGTTTGTGTAACTTTAATGTACTTGTCATTGCTTTGTGCTTTTTGTAACATCTGGTAGTGTTTTGTGGGATGATTAATTAACTTGCATAATGGTTTATTTTAAGGAGTAGAGTACAACAAATTACTGGTGTTGCACACAGTATGCAAAGACGTTCAGGGAGTGTGTTGCCTCCGCCACTAGATGATTATTGTAACAGCAGTTCTGCTTCTGCTGGAGGACCTATTATTAAAAATGGTTCAAGTGTAAGTGTCATATTTTTACTACAAAGTTATGGAACTGTAAGAATGAGCTGGATGCTATAATTTTTATTTACTTTAATGTTTCTTATTTGCGTTCTTGTTCTGCCTTGATATAGTTTAGGTATATTTGATTTAAATTCTGGGGGAATATTTTAAAACGGAAGTCAAACTTTTCTTTATTTAATAGATGTAACTATTAAGTTGCACTGTTGTGATTTAGGGTTCCAAGTCAAGGTTGTGGATGATTATTCTTTCATTGTTTAGCTGAATATCAGTTGCTGTTTTTGAGGCATATATTCTTGTTTTGATTTTGTTTTTTGTTTTTATATTGCAGAATACTGGAAGCCTTATTAGAGGTGGTTCTCCTCCAAATGGAAGCCCTGGTAGATCTATTGCTCTTCCAGCTGCAGCCTCATGGTATTTGGTTATCCATTTTTGGTTACACTGATTTTGTTTATATAATGAATACTAAAAATACTGAATGTTCGTTGCTCAGGGGAACACGTGGTTCAAATTGCCAGCAACCAGCTACACATGTAATATGTTCAAATGGACATTCTAAACAGAAATCTGATGCAGTCAGTTGCACATTGCCATGCTCTTCATCAGCTGTAGCCCCTGCTTCAGCTTCTATATTGCACGGTGATGCAGGAAAGAGGTCAACACTGAATGAAGAAAGTCAGTTTGTGCATGCTAAAGGCAAAACAGAATCATTGAGGATTGTGAAACAGCATAGTGTGGATTCTCAAAGTGATCTGTCTGACGAACCTGCTGCACCCGATGAAGCTCTAACTTCTGTAAATGTGAGCAGCCAGTTATCTTGTCCACGGGAATTTAAAGACAATGATAGAGGCAGCAGTATGCAGCCAAACACTAACAATGCCACCAACCATAATAGGCAGCTGTACAGTTCCAATTATGAGAAAGAAGACATTGTTGCTACGGAAGAAGTGGGCCAAAACTTGTGCTCTGATATGTCTTTAATGAACATTGATAGAAATGCCAGGGCTGAACATTCTGGTGTGGTCAGACCCAATTGTGCACTTTCTGATACCTTGTTTATTAAATCGCCTCGGGGCCAAGGGTTACAACAATATTTTGCTGAGCAGTCTAGAGAACCTCCAACTGCAGCTGAGAAAGCTGTCACAGCTGTTAATGGTGTGTGCGATACAAGAGAACAACGGAACTGGATATCAGAGTCACAAACACAACTAGTACCAAGTGCATCTTTCGAGGTGGAAGAAGATGTACTATCTTTTGACAACCAAAGACTCAAGGATCCGGAAGTGAGTCGGTCAACGTATTTGCCTACTTTGGCTAATGGAGTCCATGTTTCAAATAACTCTAGGTCTCCTTTGCTGCATAGTGAACCTTATGGTGCAGTTTATTCAAATGCTGATTCTCTATTTGTAGATAATAAATTTAGGGACAGTTCACTTCTATCTGCGACCAGTGTCTCAGTAACATCTAATGGTTACACTGAAAACTTGGTAAGCAACTCTTCTGGTTCAGAGAGGTCCTTGGAGCATTCCTTTCTGCACCCAAATGAAGGCACAGGGAAGCATACTGGAAGATTCCTTGGTGATCCCTCTAATGCTGATTTCAGTTCTGCTGTTGACAAGGGAGAGAGCAGCATAATCTCAAATATATTGTCAATGGACTTTGACACTTGGGATGACTCAATAACATCACCTCAGAATTTATCCAAGCTATTGGGTGATACTGATAGACAGATTGGACCTCTCAAAATGTCAAGTTCTTGGAAAATACAGAATAACAATCAGTCCCGATTCTCCTTTGCAAGACAGGAGGAGTCTAAAAATCAAGCATTTGATGTACATTCATCTTTGAATGTCATTGGGCAGTTGTCAAAGAACCAATCATTCCAACATGGTTTTTCTGGAAATAGAGACTTGTGTTTGGATAATTTTGGAATTGGTAATGGTTTCTCATCCAGTACTTTTGAAGAATCTGATAATCATGCCAGCAATCATTTAGCTTTCTCTTCTAACAAGCTTTCTGGTGAGTCCTGCCTGGATTTATCACTCTCTAGTCTTCTGTCTGATATCACATATTTGCAGTCTTCTTTTTGTGTTTTTCTTTATTCATTATATGCTTTATGTAATATTAAGCATTTGTTTGCTTGTAATAGGAATTTTCTCTTGATGTTTGTTCTTTTATGATTGTAATCTAATTGTTCATTGTTTTTTTTCTCGGGTATTTCGTTGAACTATTTTTACAGTTGTCTGTGTCTTGCCAATACTTGAAATTGGGTTTCATCATTGGTCTGTGCTGACTGCTATTGTTGTGATGTCAGTTCTTTGGTTATGATTAGTATGAGTTTTTCAAATGGGTTTCCCTTTGTTTTTATCTGCTTCTCATTGTAGATTTTCTAGCATAGCTTGATTTGTGACTTTTTCTTTACCAAAATTTTTTCAGCAGCTTCGAGGGCCCAAATTTCAGCTCCTCCTGGATTCTCTGTGCCAAGCAGGGCACCACCCCCAGGGTTTACTTCTCATGAGAGAGTGGACCAGGATTTTGACCCTTTATCTGGTTGGTTATATTCAATACCTTTTATTGACTTTTACTAGTGCATTTTCTTGATCATGTTCAATTATTAATATTTCATCTGCTTCTCAGGGAATCTTTTGCATGATACCTCTTTGTTGAGAAATGCATATCAACCTCAGGCTACTGGTAATATTGGTAGCTCTGCAGATATTGAGTTTATGGATCCTGCTATATTGGCAGTTGGTAAAGGGAGGCTGCAAGGTGGGATTAACAACCCAGGCTTAGATATGAGATCAAACTTCCCTTCACAGTTAAGTGCCTTTGAAAATGATGCAAGGCTTCAACTGTTGATGCAAAGATCACTCTCCCCACAACAAAACCTTAGATATCCTGATTTTGGAGATGGTTTTTCTCATGCCAATGATTCTTATGGAATTTCTTCTAGGCTTTTGGATCAATCACAGGCTACGAATCTATCCCCTTATGCTCAATTATCCCTCCAACAGTCTAGAAACAGGCTCATGTCAAATGGCCACTGGGATGGGTGGAATGAGGTCCAAGGTGGAAACACTCTAGGTATGGCTGAGCTCCTGAGAAATGAGAGACTGGGATTCAATAAGTTTTATTCTGGTTACGAAGAGTCAAAGTTTCGGATGCCCAGTTCTGGCGATCTGTATAACAGAACATTTGGCATGTAATAATGCAAATTGACAGCTTTGTATGGGTGGGGAAATGCTCAGATGGATAAATTGAGGGCTATATGGTTTTGTGGCCTTGTACTCAAGGATGGGACTGACTCATAACTGGTCTTGCTCTCGGCAGCCAAATGTAGTGTCAAACTCCCGTTACTTTTGGGGTCTGGAATCCTGCAGGTACGGATACTTTTTTAATTTTTGTCTCTTGACAGATTTTGTTTTTTTACTGTGTTTTGTTTGTGCATGTACTATTATAAATCAAGTACAGTCCCTTGTACGTCGAAGGGTTTGATCTCTTTCCCTGTTCGATTTGATATATTTTTTTGCATGTCAGCTTTTACTTTTTTGTTTCGACGTCCAACCAATTGTTTTCTGCTTTCTTCTCTGACTTCTTTTTAAAGCACAAAATTTTTTGTATTCTTATTTTGATTTAGACATTGTCGCTGGAATATGTTTTGCATTGAATAAGTGTAAAGCAACTGTCGCATGGCACCTTTGTTTCGGTTGTAAGTGCCACTCTGAGTTTTTCAAATTAAATACGGGAACAATGGTTTGGATTCTGCCAAACATGTATCTCAGTTCCTTGAGATGCCTCTTGGGGCCTTGTGTTTGTGTGGGGTCTTGTCATATGCATTTTCTTGTATTGAGTTTGTCTTGCACTGTGTATGCATTTGCAGGTGTAGGTGTGACAAATGCTTGATGTGAAGGGTTGTATTGCGGGTTGCTGTGACAGGCTGATCGATCATCCAGATGATGAGTATTCAGCACCCTGCTGTACTGAAATATTGTTGCTTTCACAACTAAATGGATGAAATCTGACCCTTTTTGGGAGTTTTATACTGCCTTAACTATCTAACATGACAAAAAGGATATATTTAATTAATTTCACCAAGTTTTCTACGTTTCTATTTGTGTTGTGATTTGAGTTTGCAAACTTAAACTTTGAAATAATGAGTGATTTGAATTAAAAAGTGAAGTATTTCGTCCAGTTATATTATGAGTTTAGGTTCTGCTGCAACTTTGCGCCTAGTATGATTAGCATTTAAAACTTCTTATAGTTGTGCTGGGTGGGGGTTGCAGTGGCATAGACATGTACTGATAATGAAGTTGACAAATAGTACAAATGTGGATATATTTATTTCAATCCCAAGATTTATCATTTTGATTTTTTCAAATTTTTAGCCTTCTTTTATTGCAATGGTCTCTTAAGCCATTTACAAAAGGTGTATGAATTCGTGGAAGTGACATCCTTGCTATCGACTTGAAGTAGCCAATCTGAAGATATAATTCCAACCAGGTTTAAAGCTGGGCAAAACGTGGTCAATTGGCCTCAATGACTTGTAGGTTTAAAGATCTTTTTTATATGTTATTAACAAAACATAGGTTATTTGGAACAATGGTTTCCAAATTTTCTCCGCGTTCGTTTTATTTTTATTTTCTGTCCTGTATGTTTCTTCATAGTGCAATTTGGTCCTTTTCATAAGTCTGTTTAATTCTCCGTCACCATGTTACACACACATGAGGATATGTCAAGGGACAAATTTGTCCAATCATGTAGAGGCTTCGCAATTTCTAACCCCACCCAGACATTTAATCGCCATGGCTGGCAAGCACACGCACCTTTTCAACTTATCTTGAATTGATCGTCATTTTGTTCGTATTATTCGCTCACATTCTGATCACAACATAAAAAAATTTATTCGCTCACGTGCAAGCTATATGTGCGAACTTGAAAAAAATGACTAACACGCGAAAAATATGAAGATTATAAAATCTAAAAAGTAAATTGGTGACTAGGAGAATAGTTTGGGGATCATTGATTAACCCAACAAAATAATAAATTATTTACAAACAAAACATAAGTTGATCGTAATAAGTTTTTGTGTCTAACTTATGATATCTAGGTATAAATTTGTGCGTCGCATTAAGCGGAAGAAATATCTATATAAGGGCATTTAAGAACGATCCAGGATGAGTTGCCATACAGTGTTATTTTTGTTTTTTTTTTGTTTTTCCTCCAAAAAATACACGTAGCACTGTGTGGCAAAAAAGTTCTGGTAGTGCCCTTGTACAACGAAACCGTGAATTAATAATCAATTGGGCCAACAGTGTATGGGCCAAGATCTTTTGGGCTTGTGATCTTAAAATCCGCTTTGCTTTCACTTAGTACATGGGCTTTTGACCTAAATGGGTCATGGGTTCTTAAGGCAATTTGGTTTCATGGCAGCTCTTTATTGGCCCAAATAGGACATGGGATTTTCTCGCGTTACCTAAAGCGACATCTCTTTCCCGTAAAACCAGTTTTACCAGGAAATTGTGACTTCTCTTGACGTATAGCATGTATCTATGAATTGACCATAAAAACTTGTATTTATGTAATTAAAAAAAAATAGTTTTCAGATATTTGTTTTCTTTTTGAATAAAATGATATTTGGTTGAAAGAAGTGTAAAGATGTGAGTGGTGAGCCATTGAAAGCGGTCCGGCTCCTATGACGGACTAATTATGAAGAACTGTTTTATGACAGCGTCTTAAACTAATCAATTGCACTAATTTTACCAAACTAAAATATCATTCAGTCATTTTATTACTCATTAACTTGTTTTGAATTGCTAATGAAAAATCACGAATTTGATTTTGTATTATCATATGTGTTGATATTGCACTTAAGATTAAATTTATCTTAGATTCTATATTTAAAAATATTGTAATTTTAGCCATAAACATTGTATCCCGACAGAAAATATGAATAGAGATCCTTTTGTGTGGTACCACAAGAGGTCCATATGATATGTGGTACCGCAAGGCATTGCAAAAATTAACCATCTCTTTTGTGTGGCATTGGAAATCCTTCAATCATGTTGGCACGTGTAGAGTTTTAAGGGAACTAAAGGACAAAGGTAGTGAAATAAAAGTTTAGGTATAAAGCCCTATCTATCATAGTATCTTATATTAAACAAGTGGACCACAAAATCCAGTCCTTTTAGTAACAATTAAGAATGACAGGTGGCTTAGTATACCTATCTTTATGGATCTATAATCACTTGTATGTTTTTTTGGGAGCTTTTGGTCTCCTTAGAAAAAGTCCCTGGAAAAATTATTACCATTGCCGGTAAGCCATGCCATCACAGACACAAAGTTGCAAACAAAAATGGGCCACTGCAGACCCACAAAGCCATCACCAATACCCCTCCAGTGGGTGTCTCATTCACTGCCACACATTGAATGTTTATATAAGAATCACTGTGTGATCTAAATTAGATCCCAACTACCAGAAAACACTAGTAGTAGTACTACCATCCAACAAAATAAGTAGAGTAGACTCATAAGAATCCAAGAAAGTGTTCAGAACATTATTGGGGTCTATCTATCATACATGGTCCTCCTCTAAAGCCCAATCTCTCATCCAGGACGGACTAAAGAAGGGTTAATTTCATGGAGGATTATGAAAATGTATATTTATTTTATAGCTCAGACTATTCTGATCATTTTATTTACTGAGTTGATCGTCTTAATATATTTTGGCTTAATTTTTCTTATTTTATCCTTTCTTGTAAAAAAGTTATAGAATTATTTAACGGTATGTTATTAAAATATGCAAAAGAGTTCAATACTTAGCAACCAAAATAACACAAATATCTTAGCTAACTAATATTGAATAGCTCAAAAGCGATTAATTCAATAAAAAAAAGTGGTCTAAATAGCCTTAGCCTTAGCCTTATTTTATTAACGAGGCTTGAGGAGGAATGTTGGGCAAATGAATCTTTGGAACCTTGGTGCTACAAAGAAAGAACCAATAATGATTGGCCCGGCATATAATTGTTTTATCTTTTTACATATAAAAAAAAAAGTTTTGATTATTGTGTTCCACTTTCTCGGTTTATTTTCGACATTTCCCTGTGAAATTGTATGAAGTGTTGCCATACTTTTTATAGTAAATTATATAATTAATATATATATTTTTATTAATATGATATATTGTTCGATAACTCGTCATGAGAAAAATAGAAAAAAACAAAAAAAGGGGCTTTGGGTTCTTACGAGAGCCCACTTATCTTGTACAAGTGGAGGTGGAGGTAGAGGTTCCAGCGCAGAGTATCTCCAAAATATATGTTCTTTTATGTTTTGTACAAAGTGTACGTGTTGTCCTTACAAAACAATATAATAATAATAATATTGTTGTGAAATAAATACAAATCACGTGCTTCACTTGTCACTATTAAGGAGGATATAAAAAGAGCCAAATCACGTGGTTAAATACTTGTATTTTCCAAGAAAATATGTCTAATTTACATAATAATGCAAGCCAAGTGTTTTATTTCAGAAAAATGTTTTGCTCAGCGGTGGTAGTGAGCATCACCACTTATTTAATTAAATGACACGTACTCTTCAAATAATACGTGTTATTTGGCTAAACAAATGGTGATGCTTACCACTGTGTTTTGGTGGTGAGCAAAATAACTCTCTTTATTTCATTTGATGTGTAGTGTGTGGTGAGTGGTGACTCGGTGAGTGAAGCAGCTGAAAGAAGGGAGAGAGAGTGATATTGATTTGACAGTACAAGGATACAAAAATTGCCAAGTGTTTTATTTCAGAAAAATGTTTTGCTCACCGGTAGTAGTGAGCATCACCACTTGCTTAGTTAAATGACACGTGCTCTTCAAATAATACGTAGAGCAAAATAACTCTCTTTATTTCATTTGATGTGTGGTGAGTGGTGACTCGGTGAGTGAAGCAGCTGAAAGAAGGGAGAGAGTGTGATATTGATTTGACAGTACAAGGATACAAAAATATCCAGTGAACAACAGCATCAGATTTCATGCAATGATCCCATTCCCCATTCTTCTGTCGCTCACAGTCACTGCCCTCAGACTTTCCCTGCCAATTATCATATATGCTGTCCAATCACAATGCTAGGGTGACCATAGTATCTCACAATTACTCCTCACTGCTCACACATTACTGCAGTATAGATCATAGTCTGTGATGATGTGAGAGACAAACCAACAAAGACAAAAGGACTCCCAAAATATAGGACCTCATCACATTATTATCATGTGCCCATGATTTTCTTTTTCTTTTTCTTTTTTTTTAATTTTAATTATTTCCATATTTTGATCAATTGGGCAATTCTTTAGCCAGATTTTTAAATAGAGTTGTCTGAGAAGAAAGGGATGCTACTACACCAAAATTCATTAGCTTAGTACAACTTATTGCATAGTGAATGAATGAAATGATATTGTATTAGATTACCCCAAAAATCCAAATTACCAAAGGGGTTTAAAGGATTGACAAGGACATCATAATTGCTTAAAAAATTAAGTATAAAAGTGGCAGGTCACAAGACTCGCAACTACTTTTTCTTTTTCTTTTTGTTTTCTTTGCAATTATTCTTACT